>JXCR01068734.1:78431-149209 GCA_002079205.1 Phalaenopsis hybrid cultivar
GAAAATCAGAAGTATTGAACTGATTTAATGTAGAAATTAAAATTATTGGATCAATTATGAATCAGAAATATTGAACTTATTTGATAAGAAAATTGAAATTATAAGATCAATTTTGAAAAGTTATGAATCAGAAGTATTAAACTGATTCAAGGTGAAAATTGAAATTATTGGATCAATTTTGAAAAGCTATGAATCAGAAAATCAACTGATTCAAGATAGAAATTGAAATTATTGGATCACTTATGAATCAGAAGTATTGGACTGATTTGATGAGAAAATTGAAATTATAAGATCAATTTTGAAAAGTTATGAATCAGAAGATATTGAACTGATTCGAGGTAGAAATTGAAGTTATTAGATCAATTTTGAATCAGAAGTATTGACAACTGATTCGAGAGAAACTGAAATTATTGGATCAATTATGAATCAGAAATATTGAACTGATTTGATGAGAAAATTGAAATTATATATTTTGGACCCTACACGACCATAACGCTCGTGCATTATAAAACCTCATGTCTCATAGCTTGAAATGGGTCAAGNAAAATTATAAGATCAATTTTGAATCAGAAATATTGAACTGATTTGATGAGAAAATTGAAATTATCGGATCAATTATGAATCCGAAATATTGAACTGATTCAGAGTAAAAATTGAAATTATTGGATCAATTTTACTCTTTAAGTAGTAAATCAGAATTATCAGACTGATTTAAAATATCATGTGTTTCAGAAAGATGAAGGTGTATTTGCAAAATTCATTTGCAAGTATCATATGAAATTTGTGACTCCATAGGGATATTACAGAAAACAAAATTGTGTAAAATGTGTGATTCTATGAAGATGTAGACCAAACGAGGTCACGCTATACGAGCNTGGGTCAAGCTTTCGCGGCAAGACTCCCTACAAATTAGTGATAAGATTTGCGGTAGATAGCGTATGAATCACCCCAATAGTGAGTGGATGGTTATCGTCCCAAAGATTGTGGCAAAATCCACCTAATATATATGGCGTATGGTGTGACCCCTCCAAGGCGATGACCTAGTCGAGGGATCGAAACATAGGCGGTGAAAACTTGGGTTAAACAATAGCATCTTAAACTCAATCCATCAGCTTTTTCAGCCTCATCTAGTTGCGTAACTTTAGAACATTTTCCAAAATCACCATTCATTATTAAATAATGTTTTCACTTGCATTTGAAGAGACGAGAAATGTTAGTTTCATTTTTATAATTAACTTATTCTTTTCGTAGTTAGATTTCGAAGAAATAATAGAATCAAAAAACTAAAATATATCAAACAAAAAGAGGTCGGACAAAGTCTCTCAGAGGGACGACCAACCTAGAGGGACGAACAACCCAGCTTGGACGGCCTACCCAACCTAGACAAATGACCTAGCATGGATGACCAACATAGAGGGATGAATGACCTAGCCTGGATGACCGACCCAATTCAACCGACCAACCTAGCCTGGACGACCGACCCGACCTTGATGACCAACTCAGTTCAACCGATCGATGTAGCTTTGACAACTGACATAGAAGGATGATTGACCCGGCCTTGAAAACCAACCCAGTACAATTGATTAAGCAGATTCTGTCGACCCGTAGCAAAAAAAAAGCTTAGCCCACCGAACTAGAGAGCAGTCGAATGATAAGCTCATATGTTTAAAATATCAAAAATATCCACATTCTTTTAAAACAAGGGCTAAAAATAAAATATCATCATTGTATCACTCTACTTTACAAATAGAGAAATTGTTTAATGAATAAAATACAACGAATTATTGTCTCTCTTTTTGTCTCTTTTCTTCTCTCCATCTTTCTTCATTTATGCTCTATTCCTTAAGTGTGATTCACATGTAAGTAAGGATTTAAAAAACAAAATACCCCATTATTAATTAAGAAAGTTCACCAAAAACACTAATCGAAACGATGTGAAGCCCGATGAAACTCAAGCATGACGAGAATATCTAGAAGCCAATATAATACATCAAAATTCAGGAATAGGGCCAAAGTCCATAGTATACTTACCATCATCTCCAAAATTTTAATGTTTGATTTCTTCATTCACTTCAAATTACACCACAGTTAGAAAAAAAAAAAAAAACTATTAAAACGCTCACCCCAAAGACAAAAAGAATTAAACAAAAAAACCTCAATTCTTCTTTGCTACTATAAAAGCCCATTGAATGTCTGATCTACCCATATGCATTTTCTTTAATTTAATGTAATTTGAACAATTTCGCCTCATTCAAAAGTTCAACAAATCCCCATGACTTATAGGAGCCCCTTCACATCACACACATAAATCACTTCCCTTGAATCAGCAATACTTGAGCAAAATATGTCAGATGTATTAGATTGATCTAGANTCAAAGTCCATAGCATACTTACCATCATCTCCAAAATTTTAATGTTTGATGTCTTCATTCACTTCAAATTACACGACAGTCAGGGAAAAAAAAAAAAAACTATTACAACGCTCACCCTAAAGACAAAAAGAATAAAAATAAAATAAAAAACTTAATTCTTCTTTGCTACTATAAAAGCCCATTGAATGTCTGATCTACCCATATGCATTTTCTTTAATTTAATGTAATTTGAACAATTTCGCCTCATTCAAAAGTTCAACAAATCCCCATGACTTATAGGAGCCCCTTCACATCACACACATAAATCACTTCCCTTGAATCAGCAATACTTGAGCAAAATATGTCAGATGTATTAGATTGATCTAGAGGATGATGAAACCTTGATAATAGATTTTTTTTTCCTTTTTTTCTCTTGAGGGATCTACTCTCTTGATTTCTAGATAGTTGTTGTTTCAAAAGAATGAGTTATAGGAAACTATTAAGTCGCATACAATTTCATTTGTCTTGTACATTTATGCTTGAGAAGATGTCTAAAAAATTCTTAAGAAAATGATTTGAAGTACTCAGCTATGCTTTGAATATATATATTTTAAAAAATTTATGTAAATTTAATAAAAAAAAATGCACTCCACACATGCAAATCTTTAAACCCTGTCTCTTGTTTGATAGCCTAAACTCTCAATGAAAAAGGCTAAGATGGCTTTCATTAATTTGAAGTCATCATTCATTAAATGTGCCATAGGTTGATGGACTATGGATTAATTAATGTTGAAAACTTCACTTTTTTAATGAACTTCAATTCTTCTCATATGAGCACAAGAGTATGATTTGAATGTCTTTTTTGCTAAAGATTCTATTAGATTTTCTAATTCCCTCCAATATCATATCTATATAATCGACGCCACATGACATTGTTCAATTATATGCATTTGACTTATATGACTTGAAAACAAATTCATAATTGCAGTAAAAATTAAATTTATGCAAATAAAATACTATAAATCTATAACATGTTATGTGTTGCTGATAGGCACTTGCATCACATTCTACTTTCCTTCTTTTATTCAAGCATCAATGAGTTTTGCTACAGTTGATGATTTGGTTGCATCAACTGAATCAAAAATAACAACATAGTGATGAATTAATTAAAGAAAAAAATAAAGACTTCTTTATAATTAGTCCACCTACCTAGCCAAACAAGAGTGAAATCCTCTAAATAATCAGTTTTATATATATAGCACTCAAGACATTGGTATTTACAAAACAAATAACCATGTGATTTTTGGAACTATCAAACCGAAACATTTATTAATGCCTTCAACCAAAGTATTACGAATTTGATAAAAATGAAAAATATGGGTTGAAACTTTATTGTGAATTTTGATATTTAAGTGTTGCAAAATGGTGGAAACAACGTGCTGGTGCTGGTGCTGGTGCTGGTTTTGCAAATACCAATGCAGAGCAATGTCAGACACCAATGGATAAAGTTTCAAATAGTAATGCAAAGGCACGTTTACAAAAATAATGACAAACCAAAGTCATAGACATGATGCTTCCATCCATGCAATATAATAAAAAACAAACTAATTGTGAATGTTGAATGAGACTGTCCTACTTGTCTCAATGGGGTAAGATAGACTTTCAAGAAGATTTTAATTCCTGTTTGCTATTTCTTGAACTAGCCTAAAACAAGCACTTCATTCATGCTTTCATGCTGTTTCNCATCTTAATTTACTTTCAATCTGGCCAATTAATTTGTTAAAATATGTTGAGTTTTACAACTAAAGTGAGGATTNCAACGTGGGAGCTCCGAAGTGAGAGCCGGTATCCTCCCAGCCTAGCTGCAGATTCAGTAAACAAGCAGGGGAACGTGTGAGCTCCGAAGTGAGAGCCGGTATCCTCCCAGCCTAGCCGCAGAATCAGTAACCAAGCATAGCATTAGTCAATGTTCTTTATGTCTAGACCAAAGGGTAATGAATAGGTATGCTCCTATTTGGCACAATATAAATTAAACTAATTCACTTTATCCATTCACTATAATTTCTTGACAAGGAGAATGATGCTTTATTATATATTGAATATCATAATTAAACCCTCCTTAGTATCATTAGTTATTTAATAGTATTAAAATTATATATTTATTTCAATTGTCTATTAGTGACAGATAAGCAAATTGAACTTCGTTGTTGTGATTAAAGTATTTTTTTCTAACATCTTAGTCCGCAGTTCTAACCACTCCCTGTGGGATCGATATCTAGGACTCCATTAGAGCCCTATATTACTTGAGTGATATGTATACTTGTGTTGATAAGTGTGACTTTACAATTATTGAATATTTATTACGTCCATATTTATCTTGTATTTTAAGCATATAAAAAGCCGCGGTCAGTAGCACAACAATACTAAGCCTTTTAAACAAAAATTTCTCATTAATTTAACATCACACCTCATGTTTATTATTTCCCCAACATCTTCTATCTTTTAATTTTTAAATCAAAATTAATTCAAACATTCTAACACAAGTTTTGTACAAACATAACTTTCATTAAAATTTTAAACAACTGTACAATATCACACACAAACACAATTAAGCAATCCAACACAAGCAAACTAACACACAATCAACAACAAGATAAAGTAGCACACATAACACATCCTTCACTAAAGTAAACATAAACATGAAAAACAAACACTAGAATTCTATTCCAATGATCTATCATTGTTGATCTCATTCTCGTCACCCCTCTTGCATGCCAAATGTATGCGATAAAATGTTTAGAAGACAAGGAACAAGGAAGGTCCATAACCATCTTTTCATCAATCCATTTGTTCTTATTATACATGGCTACCTGGGAATCTTGATAACTAGCCAAGTGGTCAGATTTAAGTCTCATCTGCCACTCCAAGTGCTCATACTGGTGATACATCTTATGCAATTTTTTGTGTAGATTGGAAATCTCCTCTTCAATCTTCCCCAACTTGCTCGTCACCTTTTTCAAACTCAGCGCTAAGAATCCATTAAAGTAAGTTTGGACATCATTATGCACAAACTTATTTCCAACTCCATTCTCTTTATTCTCCATGGAAGAAAGTAAGATCTCCAAACCTTTCTAAACTCTTTTCTCTATCTGAAATTTTGAAGATATGAACATTAGGGACGAAGGCTAGGCAATTTTATAGATAAGACACGGAGAAAAACAGCTTCAGGGCGGTTTTCCCAAGTCTAAAAACTGCGACGCATAAGAGCTAGTTTATGGTGCCTAGGCACCAGCTTCACAAGACTTTGACGCTTAGGCGCCAATTGTAGGCGATAATATCCTAATGAACACTGAATCGCCTAATGTCAAATTTTTTCAGTTTTCAATCATGTTTAATACCTTAAATAGTGTTTGAGAGTCCTACTAAAGCTAGGGATATTCATGATACTACAACAATAACAAACATAAATCAAATCACNTGAGAGAATGCGATTTTACAATATTTAATTTAATTTAAATATTTATTTTTATGCAGAAATAAGATTTTTCAAAGAAGAATCCATAACTTAACCAAGTCAAAGCGTAATCCCTTGAAAGTTTTGTTCAAGGTGGACTTAGACGAAAGAACTATTGGGACCAAATTTCATGATTTATTCAGTTAAACTTGAATTATTAGAATTATTTTAATTTCTGGAGCATTTATTAACTATAAAATATTTAAAATTTGGAAAATTAAGTTTCACATTTTTGTTAAATCTGTCTAGGGTCAAGGAACCCAGAAAAATAAATTTCACATTTCTCTCATTTTTTCTTTGAATTGTTAGAATTACTTTTGTGAAAATCAATTTTTAGCCATTAAAAATTATTTTAAGCTTCAAAATTTAATATCTTCACTTAGAAAATGAGGAAAAATATTCCAATTCTTCCTAAGTGCATACAAAATAATTTAGAAGATTTTCATTAATTTTGTTATTTTTGTGATTTTTATCATTTTTTAATTATTTAAATAGTAAAAATAGGCTAAAAATGAAGTTTTTATTTTAATTACCATTTTTTTTAGAAAATTCTTCTGATCACAAAGAACTCCAAAAATTAATTTTTATATTTTTTTGAGTTATATTTTGATTATTGAAAATCATAAAATCATTTTAGTGTTAAAAATGACACTTAACATAGAAAATCAATTTGAGTTATCATTTGAGCTCCAAATATTTTGAAATTTTTATGGGGAGTTCTTTGAACTTTAAATTAAAGTTGAAAGTTAAAATCAAGACATTTAGAAGTTTATGTTTCCCAAAATTGATTTTCTTTGTGTTTTTGGTTTATGAAAATTAAGTGCATTTTGAATGACTTGGCTCATGAAACATTTTCCAAAGGGCTCTCTAGTGATGGAAAACCTTCCAAAAATTTCATGGAATTTTCTAAGAAACATGGAAATTATTATGATTATTTTATGCAAATAATAGACATAAACTTGAAAAATATGGATCTTTGTCTAGAGATCTCTTTTTAATTTGGAAAAGCTAGAGAATGTTCTCTAAGACAGAGGCAACAACATGCCAAAATTTCAAGCCATGGTGAAATGTCTACATGCATAGAGAGTTAAAAGACTCATAACCCTAATTAATTAATTAAAAATAAAATAGACATCAAATTGACTTCAAACCATTTCCACATTGTTCTATTATGTTCACTGAGCAAGAGGATATTTTTCTTTAATTTTTGTAATTTTTCTACAACAAGATATGAATTTTAAAAATTTTAAGGAACTAAATAAATCCTAAAATATCTTATTTTTCTACTTAACCACGTCAACCTCGGCAGCGTTGAACGGGCCACATGTCCTCCTCTAATTAGCTAGAACTATTTGGTTTGATGGTGCCTTCATGAATTGTAGAGCCGTCCAACTCCATCTGATCCGTCCATCTACGAACCGCACGATCCGATGGCTGAGGGTATTCGTCCCCAACTGGTGTGCACCGACAACTGTCCACCTTATAATCCTAATTTCTCAGCCTAGAATCAACCAAGTTGGGCACCGTAACCCGGCTTCCGGTTCATCCCGCATCGCCAGTTCTGCTTACCAAAAATGGCCCACTTNGTCATACATGTTGGAACAAATTTCTTACTCCTTCCATGTCATTTTTCATATGGAGACTCTTCTTAAAGCTGATTCCTACTGATGATATATTGAAATTGAAGGGTCTAAGAGGACCCTCTAGATGTATTTTCTGTCTGACTGAGGAAGAAACAACTGCTCACCTTTTCTTTGCCTGCCCCTGGGTACAGAAATTTTTGTCTATTGTTCTCGAAAAGATGAATGTTCAAACTATGAATCTATCATGGGATGCATTCTATAATTGTTGGTCTGATTGGAGTGGAATCAATCTTCAAGATATCCCCAACATTATGGCTTAGTTTGTTTGAATGACTAGAAACCACTTGAAGTATAAAGCTTCTCTTTTAGAGCCAATGAAGGTGGGTCTAAATTGTATTGCCTATGTACAAAAATTGATTAAATTTAAAAATTTTGGAGCAGTGTTAAAACTGAGCCCATCTTCTAATCCTTCCATTAACAAAGCTTTGAAAATTTGTTGGTCTCTTTCTAAGTATGGATGGATAAAAGTTAACACTGATGGTAGCTATAAATCTCAGTATGAAGGAATTGGTGGTGTTTTCAGGAATCATGAGGGGAACTGCATCTTGTATTTTCAATCTCCTGTTATAGCTATGGATCCTCTTGAAGCTGAATGTCAAGCTATTTTTTGGGCCCTCAATTTAGCCAGGACTTGCCACTTCAACTAGTTGTGGTTTGAATCTGACTCGTTGCTGCTTATTAACATTATCAAGGGCTCTTATGACACTCCCGGGAACTTAACCAGCTGGGTTTCTGGGATTCATCAATTGCCGATAAATTACTCTATAAAGTTTTCTCATATCCATAGAGAAGGTAACCGACCTTCTAATTGGCTGGCTAGAAGGGTGTTTACACTGAAGAATCATTGTTGAGCAGAAGGATTCCTCCCTCATTGGATTTCCTACTATCCAGTGTTGTTTTGCCTGTTCCTTACATCAGATAGCTCCTTTTTGATGTTTTGAGAGGCTGCCTCCATTTAAACGCCCTCTTTTATTTCCTCTTTGTATCTGGTTTCCTTTAACTTTAATGAATTGGAGCTTGGCTCCTTAACTAATATTTTCCGTTACTTCCCCGCTAAAGCCGCCAAAATCATGATCGGCATGGGGGAATTTGTGTAACTTAATAATAATGATGGAATGTAACCCAAACTATAATGTAATTTTAATGAAAATAATTTAACTTTAAAAACATCTTTTAAAATCCCAATTCTAGTTTACATAAAATGCAAGTATATGTATCGTTCAAGTAATATAGGGCATTGATTTCATCTTTTATTCTATAAATGAAATACTCTGAAATCATGAAATCAAATGTGATTCTCCCTTTGTTATAGAAAACATATCCCATTTTCAGAATATATAGTTTTCAACACATTTTAATAATTCAATGGGCCAGGTAGAAATGTAAATGAAGATTGGAGTTCAAATAATCATATATTATTGATAATTAAAATCATAGAAAATAAAATCAATTCTTCACAAAACCATTTCTTCAAAGTAGGGAGAAGGATAATTAATACTACTCAGAATTCATGAGAATGATACGATAAAACACGGATTTCATATATAAAAACAAGTTTAAAAATAAAAAAAATGAGGAGTACAACTTAACTCACAATCCTTCCCAAGGAAATCCTTAGAAGTTCTCTCCAACCCTTTCTCTCTTTACAATCTCTCCCAATTCTCTCTTAGAAATGTAATGAAGGAGAAATCTCTCACCTTTCCTCTCCTCTTACAATCCTAAAAGAAATTCTCCTCCTTTTTCTCTCTCTAACTTACGCATATCCTCTCTCCCTTACTTTTTCGTCCCCCCCATTCGAAGTCCCTTTAGAAGTTCCCTTTTGTTAGCTGCCTCTCCACTCTGAAAAGAGTCTCAACTCCCTTAAACATTCAAAAGTCGAAACTTTAAATTTTAAAAGATGTGTCTCCTTGATCCAAGAGTAAAATCTCTTCAAATTGGAACCTTACAATGTATCTAGATGCATTGAATCACTCCATGAAGTGCTTAGAACAAGTGTCCCTTAAAAAATTCACGTAAATTCATCTCAACTACTTTAATTTGAAAATGTTGAACTTGGTGCATGATGCGCCAAAATGGCACATCATGCGCCAGCGCTATGGATTTTGGCGCATCATGCGCTAAACCCTAAAATTGGTTGTTTTTGCTCCAAAATTTTCTCGTTTGCCCATTCTTGCTTCAAATTCCTAAAACTAGTATACCTAAAAAAAATACACAAAATACCTTTCTTTAAAGTGCAATATCACCAAAAATAGGCATAAAATGGGTACTTAAAATACTATATTATTTATATGGATCACTTATAAATCCAATGCACCATAGATTGGGCTAAGGCCTCCCGAACTTGTTCGACCATCTGTTTAAAATCTTTTCTAGCATGATACTTTGTGCAGTGCTTTTGTTAATCATCTCTGTTAGCTGAGGAAACTTTCCTCCTTTCAACGGTGATATGTATAATCTCTGACTAATTGACATCTGGAGAAGCTAACTATTGTGTTTGAGACTTTGCATGAGCTGTAGCCATGACAACCATGGAAGCGGCCATCTCTTCCATCCTTTTTTCCATTTGACTAATTTTCTCATCCCTTAGTAGAACAAATTTTTGTAGACCATCTATTACGTTCTCTTCAACGAGAGGTTGGGGGTCGCGTGTAGATGTTGCGGCTCTAGTTTTGATGATATGAATATCCACGAAGTCATCATCAAGATAGTCGTTAAAGACAAAATCTTCTTCATCATCTTTAACGAAAAATCCATGTTCTCAAGCTAACTTAGAAATCTTGATCCTGAGCTCTTCAAACATTTCTTCGATCAATGATTCTTGTATCATCCTAAGATTTGGAGGACTTTACTGAACATTTTTCACATGCTCATCCATTAAAATGTGTTGAGAATAATATATTCTAAAAAGGGGATATGATTTCAATAACAAAGGGAGAATCACATTTTGATAAATTACTCTAAAATCTTAAGGATGTCTCTAAATTTTCGAGAGAAAAGATGAAGAGATTTCCCGATACAATATCTGGTCTTCACGATGGGGAGCACACCACTCTTCAATATACTGATGCATCTATTAAGACACCCCATCTCAAGATATCACCATCGAAGAAAAAGGTATGGTTACCTAATGTTTTCGTACCAATACAGATCAGTGAGCCCGTTGGGCCAGATCATGGAATGTAAATGAAGATAAAATTTCAAATAATCATCAATTATTGACATTTAAAACCATAAAAAATAAAATCAATTCTTCACAAAACCATTTATTCAAAGTAGGGAGAAGGATAAAGAAGACTACTCAGAATTCATGAGAATGATACGATAAAACACGGATTTCATACATAAAAATAAGTTTACAAAAAAAATAAATGAAAAGTAAAACTTAACTCACAATCTTTTCCAAGGAAATCCTTTGAAGTTCTCTCCAAGCCTTTCCCTCTTTACAATCTCTCCCAATTCTCTCTTAGAAATGTAATGAAGCAGAAATCTCTCACCTTCACTCTCCTCTTACAACCCTAGAAGAAAATCTCCTCCTTTTTCTCTCTCTAACTCACGCATATCCTCTCTCCCTTACTTTTTTGCTCCCCCCCCATTCGAAGTCCCTTCAGAAGTTCCCTTTTGTTAACTTCCTCTCCTCTCTGAAAAGAGTCTCAACTCCCTCCAAAGTTCAAAAGTCAAAACTTTGACCTTTAAAAGATGTGTCTTCTTATTCCAAGAGTCAAATCTCTTCAAATTGGAACCTTCCAAAGTATCTACATGCATTGAATCACTCCATGAGGTTCTTAGAACAAGTGTCCCTTTGAAAATTCACATAAAATTCATCTTGAACCGCCTTAATTTGAAAATTTCGAGCTCGGGGTATGATGCGCTAATCTAGCACATCATGAGCCAGTGATATGGATTTCGGCGAATCATGAGCCACAACCTAAAATTGGCTATTTTGGCTCCAAATTTTTCTCTATTTGCCATTCTTGCTTCAAATGCCTAAATATGGTATACTTGCAACAAAAATACAAAAATACCTTTCGTTGAAGTGCAATATCACCAGAAGTAGGAATAAAATGGGTAGTTGAAACAACATATTATTTTTATGGATCACCTATAAATCCAATGCACCTTAGATTGGGCTAAGGCCCCCTGAACTTGTTCGACCATCTGTTTAAAATATTTTTCTAGCATGATACTTTGTGTAACCCTTTTATTGATAATCCTTATTAGCTAATAAAACCTTCCTACTTTCATCAGTGATATGTATAATCTCTGACTAATTGACATCTGGAGAAGCTAACTATTGTGTATGAGACTGTCCATGAGCTGTAGCCATGATAGTCATGGAAGCGGCAATCTCTTCCATCCTTTTCTCCATTTTACTAATTTGCTCATCCCTTAGTAGAACAACTTTACGTAGATCATCTATGACATTCTCTTCAACGAGAGGTTGGGGGTCGTGTGCAGATGCAACAACTTTGGTTCTAATGATATGAATATCCACGAAGTCTTCATCAAGATACTCATTAAAGTCAAAATCTTCTTCATCATCTTCAACAAAAATTCCACATTCTCAAGCTAACTCTGAAATCTCGATCCTGAGCTTTTCAACCTTTTCTTTGATTAGTGATACTTGTATCATCTTAAGATCTGGAGGACTCTGCTGAACATCTTTCACATGCTCATCCATCTCACTAGCAATAACGACAACAATGTCGGATACTTCAGACCCTTGCTTCATTCCATGATCTGTCCCTACGGGCTCACTGAACCGTACTGGTATGACAACATTAGGTACTTATATCTTTTTCTTCGATGGTGATATCTTGAGACGGGGTGTCTTAATAGAGGCATTAGTATATCGAAGAGTGGTGTGCTCCCAGTCGTGAAGACTAGATATTGTACCAAGTAATCTCCTCATCTTTTCCTTCGAAACTTTAGAGACAACCTTATGACTAGTAACTGATAGAATTCTTGGACCTAGACATGACTTAACTGGTGGACATTTTGTAGGTCTTGGAGTAGCGATGGTGGAATCAGTGGTGATGACTGTAGCATCAACTCTGCTTCCCAGGCGAAACCTTACAGAAATGCAAGTAGGAAAAGTTTCAATTCACCTCCGAGATTGTCTGACAGTTCTGACATCTTTTAGAATTTCTCTCTTCATGTGAGGGGATACTGCACATCCGACTTGTTTAATTAATTCATCGACTGAACAACCCTCTTTGGTAGCTCGGGTGATAGGAGTGGACTTCTTCCTCTCCTCACCATGTTCATGAGATGACGGTAAAATAGCAGCAATTATTCAGATACTTTCCTGTCCATTAAGGGATGGAACCTACTGTTGACCTCACTTTTGGTTGAGGTCTAGTCTTTCTCTTTAGTAGCCTAGGGTTTAGCCATTGGACTTTCCTATTGACTATTCTTAGAGAACTAGAAAAGGGCACCCTCACCATTAGAAATTCTAAACACTTCTTTACTTAACTTGAAGTTCCACATATTGGTCCTAACCTCTAGCACTTAGTAGGTGGGGTTATTATAGGGGAGCTCAAGGAGACTTCCAATAGAGTTATTTGACCTTAGGGTTGACCTTGGGTGCTGGTCTAGAGCTAGGGAACTCACTTCACTCACAATCACTCACTACCCTAAATGACTTTGGTGTCCCTTGAGACTTTGGGAATCTCATGTAGATGGACCCCTAAACCTATTAGCCCTAGGCTAGGGTTTAGCTAAGACCAGTACATAGTGGACCGACCCATAGGGGGTTTCCATTGGTCCATGACTTACTTTTGGTGGTTAGTTCTCAAATTTTACCCGAAATACTAAATTAGGCCTTTTGCTCCTAAAGTCCCCCAAATTACCTAAGTACCATTGAAACCCTAAATTTGGTCAAAATTCCCAAATTTATCCAAAAATACCCAAACTTATTCAAAAATCATTTCAAACCTTTTGAAAACACTCAAATTACCCAAAATCACCAAAATTGCCAAATTACCAAATTGCCCCTCATGGGCCTAAAATTTCAAAAATTCTAAATAATCCCAAAAATTCCAACATATTTTAAATTTTTGCAATTTCATTTTTCTCAACTACCACATGACCCAATTTGGCCAACTTGACCATCTTTGACCAAGACCCTCAAAATTGCCTTTAAAGGCCCAAATTTTCCTAAATTCAACTCAAATGTCCATCAATTTGATCCCAATCTTCCCAAATTTCAATCGCAAACTTAAATTCACCTTCAATGTGACCAAAATAAACTAAATCTAAGCTCAATTGGCCAATGCATTGAGCCCAATTTTTATTTAGATCGAAGCCCCAATTTTGGCCACATGACCTAATCTCATCAAATTGAATGCCTTAACCTCAAAATTAGCACCCAATTTATGTTGAAAACTCTTCATGAGGTTTCTATTGACCATTTTAAACCATAAATTTGTACTTAGCCCAAGGTTAGCCAAATCTAGACCCAAGTCTAGCCCAACATGCCCAAATTGACCAAATCTCCAAAATCCTTCAAATTGACCCTCCAATTGAACTCAAAAAACCTTTCATCCTTCACAAAAATTGTTCCTTACAATAACTTACACCAAATGCAACATTTATTTGGACCAATTGAAATGGTTAGCGTAGCCCAAACCCAATTTTTGATCATTTTCATCCACTTGGACCCTTGCACTAAATGTAGCATAACCACCGTAAAGCCATCAAATTATTGACTCCACAGCCATTAATTGAACCCTAAGACTGAGCTAAAACTCACCTAACCACCTAAGCTATGCCATGGACCAAAGCTCCTCTAAATCAAGTGATTTTGATTCCATAATTGCTTAAGCTTTGGACATTTTTGCCAAAACTAAACCTTAGCCCAATAAATTGTTGTGACATATTCCCCTGGGTTCCTTGAGCTCCTAGCCACCTCCCCCTGCCATGGATAGCCGGCCTCGTCACCAGAGAAGCCAAAACAAAGGACCACCTCCTCTTAAACTTCACCCAAATTAAACCGAGAGGCCACCTCATCCAAATTAAATGTTAGAGCCTCTCTGCCCTCCACCTAAGAAAGCCTTTTCACCCCTTAATTAGCCATGATAGCAATCCTTAAGCCATTTTTCTAAAAGCTCCCCTCCACGATAATATAAAGAGATTTGAAATTTTCTCTGAGAGAGCCCCCCAAATTAATCACAGAGACTCTTTGAGATCTCCTTAACTCAAGCCAACCACTTTCCCTTATTGATTCCCACTGTGGAAGCTCAATTTTGAGCTCAAACTTCTGCCTAAAACCAGGACAGAGCTCAATTCACCTCCACAATCCACCAAACTCAAATTAAAGTTACTCACACCTTCACAATAGTAAGAGAAGACAAAGCCCCATCAAATACCCCTCTGAAAGATCCCCTAACATATCTCTAGCCCAACAACTAAAATTTAGCTTGATCGAATTCATACCTAGACCTTACACCACAACAAGATGCCCAATCCTTAGCCTCCTTGAACCTCAATGAACATGCGGAGCATCTCTGATTGAAGCTTCCCTTCTCATAGCCAAGGTATTGAACTTCTCCTCTCGAGCTTCTTTTTATTCTCCATTTCTTTGGGCTTAATTTCATGGCATCTTAACCATATGAACATGTTCAACTAGTCTAGACGAGCATTTAAAAAAAAAATTCACTTAATTTTGTTAAGAAATGTGGTAGATATCAAGCTTGGAAGATGGACGGTTCTCAGGCTAAGCTATCGGAGACGATGACGGAGCGTCACTTCATCAAGCGTGTATCGAATGGACAGTCAAGATGAAGCCGGACAGCACTTCAGGATATAAACCGCGGGCCAAGTCAGCGCTGAAGTAGATGACGGCGTCGAATGGGTGCGCACCGCGTGGAGCTTCGTAGCTTCCTAGGATGATGTGGCGCCGCAAGTTTAAATAGATAAGTTGGGGATTAAAAAATTCAGAAAATGACCCTTAACTTCAAAAATCCATATGTTAGTGTAGAAAAATCACAAAAATAAAATTAAAATACCCTTTTGCTCAGAGAACAGAGGAGAACAATGTGGACTAAATTTTGTTCCATTTGATGCATATTTGATTTTTAAAAAATCAATTAGTGTTAGGAATCTTTTGATTCTCCATGCATATAGAAATTTCACCATAGCTTGAATTTTTGACATGTTGTAGCCTCTGTCAAGGGGAACATTCCCTGGTTTTGTTAAAGTCAAAGAAGAACTCTAGAGAGAGATCCATATTTTTCAAAATTTTGTACATTATTTGCTTAAATTAATCATAATAATTAACATGTTGCTTAGAAAAATCCAAAAAATTTTTGGAATGTTTATGATGACCAGATAACTTTTAAGAAAATTTTTCATGAGCCAAGTCATTCAAAATAAACCTAATTTCCCTAAATCTTAAAACACTAAGGTAATTAATTTTGGAAAACATAAATATCAAAATGAATTGATTTTTATTTAAGATCCAGATAACTCCCCATAAAAATTTTAAAGCCTTTTGAGTTCATTTGATGGCCTAAATTGATTTTTCAAGTTAAATATCATTTTTGTCACTAAAAATGATTTTTAATGATCAAAATATAACTCAAAAAATTATCAAAACTTATTTTTTGAGTTCTTTATGACCAGGAGAATTTTATAAAAATAAAATGGTGTTTAAAACAAAATTTTCATTTTTAAGCCCATTTTAAATATTTAAATAATTAAAACTTCATAAAAATCACAAAAGTAATAAAATCCATGGAAATGTTCTAAATTATTTTCTAAGCATTTAAAAGTAATTGGAAAATTTTTTCTTGATTTTCTGAATAAAGATATTGTATTTTGAAGCTTAAAATAATTTTTAAATGCTAAAAAATGGATTTCCACTAAAATAATTCCAATAAATCAAAGAAAAACTAGAAAAATATAAAACTTGCTTCTCTGGGTTCCCTGAACTTAAGAATATTTTTCAAAATTATAAAACTTAATTTTCCCCATTCAAAATATTTTATATTAAATAAAATTCTAAAAATCATGAAATTTAGTCCAAATGTCTCTATGCTTCAGGTCTACCTCCAGTAAAAATTAAGGTGATTAGGCTTCACCTTGGTCAAGTTAGCAAATTTTCTTTGAAAATTCACATTTTTGCATGAAAATAATGATATAAATTAAATTAACTTTTGAACAATCGTATTTTCTCCTTTGATATCTTAATTCACTCATGAATGAGGTACGATAAAAATTTCAAAGTCATTTGATTTGAATTTGACAAATTATGAAATGTTAGAACCTTAGGGGCAAAAGTGTAATTTTAGGAATTTGACCTTAATTAACATTTACGCTTAATTCAAAGATGGAAATGAGCAACCACTGATTTTAATTAACTTGTTTGGATGACTAAAATTAAAAAATTGGATTAATTGGGAGAAACCAACCTCACTTTCTTAATTAAAAGGATAAATTAATAAAATTTTAAATTATTAAAATTTGGAGGTTTATTAAAATTAAATAAGCCTAGAACTTAGGGGTATGACTTTTGAAGTCAATAATGAATCAATTTAATACCCCTATTTGATGTTCAAATGAAATTCAAATAATGAATCGTGATCACTTAAAATTTAGCCTTTTCAAAAAGAATTAAGACACTCACCTAGGTCTTAAGGGCTTAGTAGTGATTTAAGTTAAATAAGATTTATTAAATGGGATTAGAAAAGGAAACATGGCTAAAATTTAACACCTTTAAAAGTCCACAAGCCCAATTAGGATAAAAATTTGGCTAAGTGTTCCAACAACATTAGCTTGCCCCCTTTAAGGGTCTTCATTCACATAATCTTCAAAATTATATTACAAATGATAATTACCCTACTCTTAGGGGTAAATAGGACATCAATGTTCATTGAGCATTAGGGCATTAATAGGAGGAATTATTAAGCTTCATAATAAGTTTAAATGAGTTGGAGGCTTTTCACCATGTGCTAAGAGGGAAGCATGGACCTACATCTTCCTCCCAACCTGTTGGATACCTCAGAGGTCTACTAAATTAATATGCTTTGCTTAACAAAATTATCCTTAATTAAACTACTAAGGACCCACCAAGATAAGACCTAGGGTTAGGTAGGTCGCCAAAACTTTACTTTGCTGCTTCATATAAATGCCCTGACATGCATTTTGAGTTTCAGGTGGTGGAACGAGAAGACTCACCAGGCACACTGTTTAGAGTTTATAGTGTTGTCTTTCTTGTACTTTTTATACTTGCAAAACTTGCATGCTAAACAATGATGTCATCCTGCATGAAAAATAAAACTATCAGAATTGCCACAAAACCAAAACCAAAACTAAAACTGAAATCAACCAAGATAAAATTCACCCCCACAACATTCAAACTATAAAACAACTCAAAATTTAATCACAAACATCATACAAAACTACAATTGCAACTAAATTAAGATGTCTCTATCAGATGATCGGGAACCCCTAGGAGGAGGTAACATACAGTTGCTAACGAGGCTTCCCACAGTCTAAATGAAATTATGGAACTGATTAAGTTGAGTTTAGTAAATTCATTTAGACTAAGTGAATCTAATAAAAAATAGTGGTGCTGGAACGAGGGAACCGTAGGATCCTATCCGGTGTCGCTCTAATCAACTTTACATCCCCAATAAAATTTAAAGAACTACAACCATAGGGCCACCTGATTTGTCATCATAACTGGACACCCTAGAAAACTCAAAAATTGTCACAACAAGGAGCTTGGAGCTAGCATGGTGGGCAGCTCAACCATCTTTAACAGCAAAACATGACTTCACCAGCTAAACCAATTCATTCCTTAGAATTAAACAACCAAGCCATAGGATTTAGAGGTTGTCTGCTTATGCAACATAAATCCTCACCTCATTTTTAGGCTTTTGTATAGCTCTGCTGTACAATATAATCCCTAACTCGTCTTAGGATTCCAAGATTGTCGTTCGTCACGACCTAAATCCTCACATATTCCAGGCTGTTTGTGCGATCGTCTCACACAAATGTAAGCCCTAAATTAATAAAATTGGCAGGATGAAACACTTAAATTTTTCTCCTCAAAATTGAAGCCAAACAATAGGATAGACTAAAAAGGCACCGAGGTTCTCTTATAGATCTATGTCATTTCCTAGTTCTTCCTCCTTTAGATTCTATAATAAATTTCTCAAATTTGAACCATTCCCCTTTCACACCTCTTTGTCTGATTTCATTGAAAAGTCCTTTCCTTTTAATTCCTTGAAGATAATATTTCTTGTTTTTTTTTGAGAGTTTTCTTAGATGACTTCGGTCATTTAAGATGTAATTAACCATAGGGGCTTGCCCTTATAGGAATCTTTTCTCAAACCGAGCTTAATATTAACCCTATTTAATTCTTCATATTAAATAAGGGAAATTATTGTCAAATAACATGGTTCCGTCATCTCTACATCAATGCATCAAATATTATAAAGAAAAACAAGAATATTGTATTAANATGCCGACAGGGTAACCTGAGCTCTAGATTCTTGATCAGACTGCGGAACATCTTTTGTGTTGCTTGATCTTTAAAAGAATATATCCCATTTGATCGAGTGTTTATGATTTGAACTGGTCTTTCATATGTCTTGTAATGTATCTGCTGAGATGATTGCTAAATATTCTGACGAGGATGTTGGGAGGTTTATTGACGTTGTTAGGATTGTATTTGCAATTGTCATTTTCCCCTGCTAACAACAACAACTGTCCCAGATTTCTTCTCAAATATCTTGGTTATCCTAGACTTCTCGACCTTCTCATGAGAATCCATATGCTTGACTTCTTCTTGCAGTTTGCTAGCTTTGCTGAGTAACTTCTCGAAAGACTTGATAGTGAGTCACTTAAGCATGAAAGCTATCGGTCCATGGATGATTTTGAGTAAAATCTCAATTGCATGTTGTTCCTACAGTTGAGGCTCACACTTCATGCTAAGATTTCTCCACCTCAAAATATAATCTAATAGAGTCTCGTTAGGCTTTTGCTTTTCTACCACGAGATCTCCAATAGAAACATGATGCTGCACTCCGACAAATCTTTTTACAAACAACAGTTCTAACTCATCAAATGTCTTCACCGATCCATTGAGCAACTCAGTATACCAATCAAACACTATTCCTGACAAATTACTGACAAACTGACAGAAAAACAAGGCTTCATTACCTCCGGTATTGCCACAACTAGCTCAGAAATGTGCCATGTGCTGTCTGGGATTTCCAGTCCTGTCAAATATCTTAAAGTTTGATGACACAAAACCCTTAGGGTAGGGTACGACATCAAACTCCTCTGGGTAGGGTCTACCCTTTAAAATCAATGCACCACTCTTAGATTGGGTTAAGGCCTCCCAAACTTGTTCAACCATTTGTTTAAATTCATTTTCCAGGTATGACGCTTTGGACAAAGTATTTCTTCGGTTGTTCATTATAGGTGAATTCTTTTCTTTCATCTATAACATGAATGGTTTTTTGTTGGTTCATTTCTGTAAGTGTCATCTGCGATGATTGTGACTGTCTTTATATTACAATCACGGAGGTCATCAATTCTTTGATTTTCTTTTTAAGACGATTGATTTGTTCATCCCTTTGTTGGGTGACCCCTTGCCTCTCATTCGCAGCATTCTCCACACCAGAAGATGGAGCGTCACGCACAGATAACTCGGCCTGGGTCTCGATGACATTGATTTCTGTTAATCTTTTGTTCATGTAATCTGACACATTGTAATTTTCATCATTCATATCTTTTCTTTGTTCTTCAGATAGTCACACAATATTGGCTCAGAGTCTCTTCAACTTAGCGTTAATCAAGTTTCCTTTGATTACTTTTAGGTCAATTGGGGATTTCTGAAGAGTGTCATTTCTTTTGTTGAGCACCAATGTGGTTGTGTAGAAGTTAATTGAATCAACCAAAATCATATTTACGAAACCTTTTTTAAGTTCTTTCAAATACTCTTTCGGGATCGTTCATTTTGACTTTTGAAATTCTTCTCAAGCCAATCCTTGAAGACAAATCAGTTTTCTATGGTGTGGCCGAGTAACTGGTGGTATGGAAAATATTGAGGATGATCTTTCATATTGGTTTCTTCTGGCTATTTTGGCTTTAGTAGACTAAATCCTTGTTCCTTTAGTGAGTCATGGAACATCTTCGACATGGCTTCCTCTTTGAAAGAATACACCACTTTCTGTCATCCTGCCAAGGATATCCTCTTATTCTCTGCTCGGTATGATCTTCCCTGAGGCGGTTGCTAGATAGACTGGCCATATTATTGTGCCTGTTGTTGGCAGGATTGTCGAGGTTGTTTGGATTTCAAAATTTCCTGGCCGCGCCTCCTTTCCTGTGCCTTTATTAGTTGTGCAGGCTTTGAATTGGACCCAATCTTGATTCCAGAAAGTAGTGGGGCATAAGTGTCAACTGACTCTTCTTCATGTAGAATTTATTTTCCCTTACTCAGCAAAACAGTTGGCACGGTGATATTGTATCCGGTAGTATGAGTAAAAATAGTTCTCGGAGAAATCTCAACGCTCCCAATGACAGAATTTTCAACACTAGTAGGGCTCTTTTCAATCAACACCTTTGAAGGGGAGAATTCTTTGGTAGACTTCAAGTTGAGCTCTATAATAAGCTCTATGAACTTATCTATTTCAAAATTCATCACTGTGACGACCACCTTCCCGAACTTAACTCAAATATCATCGAACCCTTGTCCAAACTTAATAACTGCCAGGTCA
Organism: Phalaenopsis hybrid cultivar; assembly: GCA_002079205.1. NCBI lineage: Eukaryota > Viridiplantae > Streptophyta > Magnoliopsida > Asparagales > Orchidaceae > Phalaenopsis > Phalaenopsis hybrid cultivar. The sequence continues at coordinate 99,670 of JXCR01068734.1, forward strand.
GACAGTTCATCCCTATTGACAGCAAACTCCATTCCAGAGGTAAAAGAAAAGATTAACCTTGGCGAAGACATTGTCCCTGTCATTTAAAGAATTTTTGAAAGTCAACGATGTCCCGTGACTTGCAGTTTCGACAAAAGTACTCAAATTGACGCACTTGTCTTATGAACTGGGCATTCTTTATTATTTTATCTTTCAAATTTGTTATTCACTTGTGATTAAAGCACTGAAGAGTTGTAATTAGCAAATTAAATAAGCGTGAAGAGGTGGAACAACTTGGCTTGATTCATAGAAAAACAAACCAAATCTGAAGGAGATGAAGAAATGTAAAGTTTAGGGCCCAGTGCGGGACCAACTTTACAACGCACAACGCTCAGATGGAACTAGTCCACCGACACACCTATTGGGGATCTGACCCCACATAAAAATTTAAAGAGTCCTTAATGGCCTCCTGAATCTCTCTGTTCAAAGGTGTTTGAATAGATAGTCCTGAAGTCCAAAGAGTTGGTCGTACTTTCCCAAGACAGAAATGAGTAAAGCATGCCAATGAAAGAAGGGTAATCTGGTCCAAGAGGGACATGGACATATTAACGATGTATAAAGATAAGATTCCCTTATTTAAATGAAGAGAAAAGCTAGTCCCCAGTGGAGTCGCCAGAAGCTGTCGGCGCTATTTGTGGTTGGAGAGTTGCCTGTAAGAAGCTGTCGGTCACCGGAATCGAAATCCTGTCACCCACTTCGGAATGACATTTTAATTTACATATATATTTAGTTTTAGAAAAATATGAAATCAAACTGACCCCATATTTTTTATAGTTTAAATGAAAGAGCGTTGTACCTCAAATCATGTATCTATCCCGAAGGATAAACACAAGACTTGAGGATGAGACTCGATCAAATAAACTAAAGAATATATGACATCCATTTGGTCAACGAAACTATTTTATTAGCCTACAAGTTCCCCTATTTAATATAAAGAATTAAATAGGGTTTATATTAAGCTGGGTTGAGACATGCTTCCTATAAGGGTAAGCCCCTATAGTTAATTGCATCTTAAATGACCAAAGTCACCTAAGAAGACTCTCGAAAAAAAATCAGGAAATATTATCTTCAGGGAATTCAAAATAGTAGGACTTTTCAATGAGATCAGACGTAGAGGTGTGAAAGGGGATTGGTTTAAATTTGAAACATTTTGTTGTAGAGTTCAAATGAGGAAGAACTAGGGGATGTAATGGATCCAAAGGATAACCTCGGTGCCTTCCCAAGCTATCCTAATGTTTGGCTTCAGTTTTAAGAAGAAATGTTTAAGTGTTTCATCCTGCTAATTTTTATTTGTTAGGGCTTACATTCGTATGAAACGATCATACAAATAGCTTGGAAGATGTGAGGATTTAGGTCGTGACAGACGACAACCTTGGAATCCTAAGACGAGTTAGGGCTTATATTGTATAGCAGAGCTGTACAAAGGCCTAAAGATAAGATGAGGATTTACATTGCATAAGCAAAAAACCTCGAGGTCCTATGGCTTTGTTGTTTATATTTAAGGAAGGAAGATTGGGTTAGCCTTGGAAGACATGTTTTGCTGTTGAAGATGGTCGTGCTGCCCACCATGCTAGCTCCAAGCTCCTTCCGCGACGAGTTTGAGTTTTCTAGTGTGTCAATTTATAATGTCAAATCAGGTGGCCCTATAGTTTTGTGACGAGTTTGAGTTTTCTAGTGTGTCAAGTTATGATGTCAAATCAGGTGGCACTATGGTTGTATCAAATCAGGTGGCCCTATGGTTGAAGTTTGAGCTGGGGAAGACAAGTTTTGCTGTTGAAGATGGCCGTGCTGCCCACCATGCTAGCTCCAAGCTCCTTGCCGCGACAGAGTTTGAGTTTTATAGTGTTTCAAGTTATAATGTTAAATCAGGTGGCCTAATGGTTGAAGTTCTTTAAATTTTGTGGGGGCATGCTAAAGTTGATTAGAGTGACACCGGTTAGGATCCCATAATTCCCTCATTCCGGTACCACTATTTTCTATTGGATTCACTTAGTCTAAATGAATTTACTAAACTCAACTTTATGAGTTCCATTATTTCACTTAGACCATGGGAAGCCTCGTTAGGAATCGTATGTTACCTCCTCCGAGGGATTCCCGATCATCCGATAGAGACATCTTAATTTAGTTGCAATTATCAACCGTAGGTTACCTCCTCCGAGGGATTCCCGATCATCCGATAGAGACTTTTTAATGTTTGTGTGATGTTTGTGATTAAATTTTGAGTTGTTTTATATTTTGAATGTTGTGGCGGTGAACCGTGGGAAGCCTCGTTAGCAACCGTAGGTTTCCTCCTCCGAGGGATTCCCGATTATCCAATAGAGACGTCTTAATTTAGTTGAAGTTGTAGTTTTTTGAGGAATTCCCGATCATCCGATAGAGACATCTTAATTTAGTTGAAGTTGTAGTTTTGTGTGATGTGTGTGTCTTTGAATTGTTTTATATTTTGAATGTTGTGGGGGTGAATTTTATCTTGGTTGATTTTAGTTTTAGTCGATCATCAAATAGAGACATCTTAATTAAGTTAAAGTTGTGGTTTTATATGATGTTTGTGATTAAATTTTGTTGTTTTATGTTTTGAATATTGTGCAGGTGAATTTTATCTTGGTTGATTTTAGTTTTAGTTTTGATTTTGGTTTTGTGGTTATCCTAGCAGTTTTTATTTTCATGCAGGGTGGCGTCGTTGTTTAGCATGCAAAATTATAGGTATAAAAGTATAGTATGAAGGTACAAGAAAGACAGCTATAAAAACTGTAAAAGCGTACCTGACGAATCTTCTCATTCCACCACCTGAAACTCAAAAGGCATGTTAAGGAAGTTTATATGCAACGGGGAAGTAAAATTTTGACGACCTACCTAACCCTAAGTCATATCTTGGTGTGTCCTTAGGAGTTTAATTAAGGGCTATTTTATCAAGTAAAACATATTAAGCTTAGCAGATTTCTGAGGTATCCAACAGTTCTAGAGAAATAAGCAGGTCTATGCTACTCTCTCGCTGCCTAGTGTAAAATCCCGAGCTCATTTAAACTTATTATTTTTCTTAATGATTCATCCTATAAACACCCTAATTATCAATGAACATTGATGTATCATTTATCCCTAAGAGTAAGGTAATTAGAATTTAATTTTGGATATTATGTGGGTGAAGACCCTTAAAGAGGCAAGTTAGTGTTATTGGAACACTTAGCCAAATTTTTATCCTAATTGTGCTTGTAGTGTTTGAAAGATGTTCTAATTTTCAATGATATTTACTTTTCTAAGGCTTATAGTGTTTGAAAGATGTTTTAATTTTCATTGATATTTACTTTTCAAATCATTATTTAAATGAAACTTGATTTAGCCTAAGTCACTACTAAGCCATTAAGACCTAAGTGAGTGTCTCATTTAAATAAAACTTGATTTATCCTAAGTCACTACTAAGCCTTTAAGACCTAGGTGAGTGTCTTAATTAGTTTTGAAAAGGTGAAGCTTTAGGTGGTCATGATTCATTATTTGAATTTCATTTTAAAATCAAATAGGGGTATTAAATTGACTAATTATTGACTTCAAAGGTCATACCTCTAAGTCCAAGGTTCATTTTATTTTAATAAACTTCCAAAATTTAATAATTTAGAAATTTATTAACTTATCTTTTCAATTAAGAAAGTGAGGTTAGTTTCTACCAATTAACCCCTTGTGTTTCAAACATCCCAAAAAATTGATTAAGATCAGAGGTTGCCCATTTCCCTCCTTGAATTAAGTCTAAATGTTAATTAAGGCTTATTCAAATTAAGATCAGAGGTTGCCCATTTCCCTCCTTGAATTAAACCTAAATGTTAATTAAGGCTAAATTTTTAAAATTACACATTAGCCCCTAAGACTCTAACACTTCATAATTCATCAAATTTATTCTAAATGACTTTGAAATTTTTATCCTACTTCATTCATGGGTCAATTAAGACATGAGAGGAGAAAATGTGATTTTTGATAATTTAATTTAATTTATATAATTATTTTTTTGCAAAAATTGGATTGTTTAAAGAAAATTCCTAACTTGACCAACGTAAACCCTAATCACTTGCTATTTTTACTACAGGTAAATCTAGAGTAGGAAAGCCTTTGGACCAAATTTCATGATTTAATAAAATTTATTTGAATTTTAAGAATTATTTTAAGTTCTGGAGTATTTATTAAATATAAAATATTTTAAATGGGGAAAATTAAGTTTTGTATTTTTGAAAAATCTTCCCGAGGGCAGAGAACCCAGAGGAAAAAAATTTAAATTTTTTTGAGTTTTATTTGATTTATTGAAATTGTTTTTATTGAAAATCCATTTTCGCCTTTAAAAATTATTTTTAAGCTTTAAAATTCAGTATCTTTATTTAGAAAATCAGAAAAAAATATCCTAATTATTCCTAAGTGCTTAGAAAGAAATTTAGAACATTTCCATGAATTTTATTTATTTTTGTTATTTTTATTGATTTTTAATTATTTAAATATTTAAAATAGGCTAAAATGAAGTTTTTATTTTAAATACCATTTTATTTTTAGAAAATACCCCCGATCACAGAGAACTCAAAAAATAAGTTTTTGTAAAATTTTGAGTTATATTTTTATTTTTAAAAAACATTTTAAGTGCTAAAATGATATTTATCTTTAAAAATCAACTTAAGTTACCAAATGAACTCAAAATGCTTTGGATTTTTTATGGTGAGTTCTCTGGATCCTAAACAACAGTGGAGATAAAAAATCAAGTCATTTTGTTGTTTTTATTTTTCAAAATTAATTTTATTTGTGTTTTAGGGTTGGTGAAAATTAAGTGTATTCTTAATGACTTAACTCATGAGAAATTTTCTTAAAGGTTCTTTGGTCATCATAAACCTTCCAAATTTTTTTTGGATTTTTCTAAGCAACATGCTAATTTCCATGATTATTTTAAGCAATTAATGCACAAAAAATTAAAAATTATGATTCTCTGCCTAGGGACCTCCTCTGACTTTAGAAAAATCATGGAATGCTCCCTAAGATAGAGGCAACAACATGCTAAAATTTCAAGCCATGGTGATATTACTACATGCATGGAGAATCAAAAAATCCAAATTAATGTTTAATTAATTAAAAAGAAAATATGCAAGAAATGGACTTTTTAAGCAAGAGGGTATTTTTATTTTATTTTAATGATTTTTCTACTCCAAGATATGAATTTTTAAAGCTAAAGATCATTTTCTGATTTTTTAAATTTCCTAATTATCAATTTAAAGATGTGGCGTTGACTGTATCCTAGGCAGCTCCGAAAGCATGCGTGGCGGGCTATGGTTGGACGTCGTCATCCACGTAGCCGCTGACTCGGCCCCCGGTTCATATAAGGAAGCATTGTCCGGCTCGATCTCCTCCGCCCATCCGATACACGCGCGATTGGACGACCCCATCATCATCCCCAATAGAGTGATCCAGTGGTCGTCCACACTAAAACCCTAAGATCTCAGCCTAGACTCAACTAAATCACTTCGGGTTTGATCCAATGGACTCGTCTAAGTGAGACAAACATATCCATACGGTAATCATGCAATTAAATTAAACCTAATTAGATGGAGAATCAAAATAGGCTCGGGAGGAAGAGAGGTTCAATACCTTGGCTCTAAGAAGGGAAGCTTCGATCAAAGAGTCTTGACATGTTTGTTGGGGTCCAAAGAAGCTAGGGATTAAGCCTCTTACTATGGTGAAATGCCTAGAACCAAATTCGACCAAGGCCGATTTCAGGTGTTGATCAAAGTCTATACTAGGGGCACTATGGAAGGGGGATTTGATGGGGCTTTGGCTTCTTTCAAGGTTTTGAAGGTGTGGGTGAGTTTAATTTGAGTTTGGTGGAGTTTAGAGGTGTGGAGAGCTTTATACTGTCTTCGATAATGTTTTGAGCTAAAAAATTGGGCTCCGGCAAGGGGATTTAGGGCAATGTGGTGGTTAGGTTACACTGAGGAGGTCTCAAAGAGGCTTTGGGATCAATTTAGGGAAGTCTATTAGAGGAATTGTTAGCTCTCTCTCCATGGCCGTGGGGTGGAGTTTTTTTATAAAAATGGCCTTAAGCTTGCTGCTATGGCCAATTGGGGGGTGAAATGTGCTGCATAGGTAGAGGGCAAAGAGACTCTAAGCTTCAATTTGGATGAGGTGACCTCTAGATTTGAATTAGGTTTAATTCCATGGGGGTGGCTCTCGGTTTGGCCATTTTCTGGCCACTTGGCCTGCCGGCCGGCCGGGGGAGGTGGCTAGGGAGGTCTTAGTTGATCCATGATTTATGTTTCATCTTTCTTTTCCTTTTTGTTTGTTTCGAGAAAGATCTCGATCGATTCCGATTCTTTCTTTTCCTATTGATTCTTTTCCGATCGAGATGTATTGGGATCCATGGATCTATGTGTCTATATAGATCCTGTTCATGGATTTAACGAAAATGCGCAAAAGCTCTATTTGCCTCTGCCATTCTATGAGTCTCTTCCTTTTTGCGTATGGCATCGCCACTGCCTTTGGCAGCATCTACTAATTCAGAACTTAATCAAAAATCCATATTTCGACCCGGACGCTTTCGGGATGCCCCTAATAACCAAAGAATGGCAAGCACTTTTCCTTGTGTAGATCATATTTCAATAGGAACTTGATGAGTCGATCCGCCTACACGTCTTGGCTTTTACTACTATATCGGGAGTTAGTGCACGTATTGCTTGACGTAAAATAGATAGTGGATTTGTTTCTGTCTTTTGTTGAATCTTTTTCATGGCAGGTGAGCCAAGGGAATATGTCACAACAATTTAATGTGTTTAGGCTTTGTTTTGGCAAAAATATCGTAAGCTTAAGCAAATATGGAATGAAATCCCTTAATTTAGGGGACATTTAGTCCATGGCTTAGTTCAGGTGCTTTTAAGAGGTCTAGGCTGGCCACTAGGGTCCAACTAATGGCTGTGGAGTCATTAATTTTGTGACTTTTGGGTAGTTAGGCCATCTTTAGTCCATGGGTTCAAAGTGGGTTCAAGTGATCAAAGCTTGGGTTTGGGCTAGGCTAGACATGCAAATTGGCCTAATTGATTGATCAAAATTTTGTAAATGATTGTTATGTAGATTTTTGATGAAGGGTTGAAGTGATTTTGAGTTCAATTGGAGGGTCAATTTGAAATTTTTTTTAAATTTGGTCAATTTGGGCATGTTGGGCTAGACATGGGTCTAGGTTGGGCTAGCCTTAGGCTAAGTCCAAATTTAATGGTTAAAATGATCAAGGGAGATGTTTTGAAGATTTTTCATGAAGGGATGGAGTGGAAATTTTGGGGCTAAGGCCATTAATTTGGTGAGATTTTGAGACATGGCCAATTTTGGGCAATTTATAATTGAGGCCTCACCAAGGTCAATTGAAGGTCAAATTTGATGTATGGGGATGTTATAAAGGTTCTTCAACACAAATTTTTGCCAATTCAATGGGCTGTGGGTTCAATTTGGTGGAACCAAGTCATAGGGCCAAAATTGGGTTTTTGGTTTTGCTTAAAATTGGGTTCAAATCATGGATCAATTCGGCTTGAATTTGGTCTATATTGGTCAAATGAAGGGTTAATTTGAGTTTAGAATTAAAATTGGGGGAAATTGAGACCAATTGGATAGACATTTTAGGTAATTTGGTGAAAATATGGGCCTTTAAAGGACAATTTGGTGGTTTTGGTCAAAAGTTGTCAAATTGACCAAATTGGGTCATGTCGTAGTTGAGAAAAATGAAATTGGTAATATTTAGGAGGTTTTGGGAATTTTTGGGATTTTTTGGAATTTTGGGCTAAGGAGGGGGCATTTTGGTAATTTGGACAATTTTGGTGATTTTGGGTAGTTTGGGTGTTTTCAAGGTGTTTGAAATGATTTTTGAACCAACTTGGTTATTTTGGGTAAATTTGGGAATTTTAGCCAATTTTGGGGTCCCAAGGGTATCTAGGTAATTTGGGGGAGTTTAGGGGCAAAAGGCTAAGTTGGATATCTTGGTAGAGTTGGAGTGCCAACCACCATCGATAAGCCATGAAACAATGGAAACCTCATTTTGGGTCTTCTATGTAGTGGTCTTAGCTAAACCCTAGCCTAGGGCTAGTGGGTTTAGGGGACAACCTACATGAGTCTCCCAAAAGTATCAAGGGACCAAAGCCAGAAAATTCTGGGTTTAGGGTAGTGAGTGATTGTNAAACACCCAGGGTCAACCTTAAGGTCCAGCAGTTCTAAGGGTGACTCATCTTGAGTTTCCCCCATAGTGACCCCACCTACTAAGTGCTAGAGGTTAGGACCAATATGTGGAACTTCAAATTGAGTAGAGAAGAGTTTGAAATTTATAATGGAGAGGGTTCCTTGTGTAGTTTTTTAATAATAGTCAATAGCAAAGTCCTATGGCTAGACCTTAGGCTACTAAAGAGGAAAAACTGAACCTCAACCAAAAGTGAGGTCCTATGGCTAGACCTTAGGCTACTAAAGAGGAAAAACTAAACCTCAACCAAAAATGAGGTCACTATGGCTAGACCTTAGGCTACTAAAGAGGAAAAACTGAACCTCAACCAAAAGTGAGGTCAATAATGCATAAAAGCATTTGAATTATTAAATGAAAAGTTAGTCATTGCACCTATAATAGTACCACATGACTGGGAAAAACTATTTAAAATAATGTGCGATGCTAGTGATTATGCTATTGGGGCTGTATTAGGAAAAAGACATGATAATGTTCTTAAAGTTATATCTTATGTTAGTAAGACTCTAAATGATGCTCAAATTAATTATACCACTACTGAAAGAGAGTTATTAGTTATTGTNTAGTAAAGAGAAGTATAGAATTTCTATTGATGATGGTTCCTTGTCTAGTTTTCTAAGAATAATCAATAGGAAAGTCCTATGGCTAGACCTTAGGCTACTAAATTATAAAAAACTAAACCTCAACAAAAAGTGAGGTCAACAATGGATAAGAGAAGCTACAAAACCTAGAGAATGAAAAAACACTTTATTTTCACTTCCTATGTTAGGAAGATTTCCCTTCACAAGAAACCTTTCTTGATCAGCAATGCAAATGGAGGTGGGCATTTTTGTTGCCTAGTGTAATAAAATTTTGGCACACCACTTGATAATTCAACATAGATCTAGGAGAGATTGATAGGAAAGGATGATTTGCAAACGAGAAGGATTAGGCTCATTCTTGCTTGTGTTCATATTCATTTTCATATGCATTTGATGTAGGATACATAACACTTGATTGTCTTTTAAAGTGTTACACAACAAATGCTATTTTTCTACACTTGTGATTTGATATCTAAATATGCATGAAAAATGCATGTTAGCTTTGCACGTGATTTGATGATTGAAATGCTTGCAAAAATTTTATTTAATTTTAACTTGTGTAATTTCTAAAATTAGCACACAAAAGTGCGTTTGGCCTAGTGCCTATGTTTTCAGTGCATGAAAGTACATTTGGCGTGATGTTTGCATTTCCATATTCATGAAAATAATTTTTTCTTGATGCTTATGTTGCTATATTCATCATGTGTGAATATTTTATTTTTGTCATGCTTTTTCTTGTTAGCATTCGACATATGTAGGAGTCGTAAGCAACATTTGTACATGTCATATCATGTATTGTTTATGCTTGTCATTTGCATGAGCATGTTTGTTGCCTCTTGAGCAAGGAATAATCTCTCTTAGGTTGTCCTATTCTTGATACAACCAAACATGATATCCTTTGTGTATGATTATATCATTTTTACAACATTTGCTTGCTACTTGCATAAGCGTATGGGTTGTCGCTCGGGTGAGGTGCCCAACACACCCAAATTGGGTCGGTCATGCGAGTCTATCTTCTTTCACACTTGCATTTAAACACTTAATATTCCTGTTATTGAGCATATGTTAGCCTATGCACATGATAAGTGGATGGCATGCTTAAGAGGGCTAGCTCACCTAGCACCAGCTCATCTCTTATATCCCCAGCTTAGATTGATACACATAGAACATAGTTCTGCCGTGATATCCTGTCTATACAAGTGTAATCACTTCACATAACATGACTATATTTCTGCATAAGCTTATGATCGCTATTTGTGCATGATCATTTATCTCTGACAATCATCTAAAATAAGCAAGTCATATGTGTTTATATACGAGTAACCACCTAGCATGACATTCATTTTTGAACCATCTTTTGGTATCCAATGTGATTGACTTAATTAAACCTTAAGACTTACTTACATTAAGCTTAAATCAATTTATGCCCTAATTAAGTTTAACCCTAATTAGACTTAATTAAAACTTAAGCTTCACCTACATTAAGCTTAAGTATACCTTAAATCCTAATTAAGTATAAACCTAATTAGACTATCTCAATCTTTAAACAAAACCCTTTAAGCTAAACCTTACGTTCTACCTAAATTGAACCTAAGTCACCCTAGATCTTAGGTTCTACCTAAATTGAACTTAAGTGACCATATACCTTAGGTTCTACCTAAATTGAACCTAAGTGACCTTCTAACTTAGGTTCTACTTAAATTGAACCTAAATAACACTATACCTTAGGTTCTACCTAAATGGAAACCAAGTGAAATTATGCCTTAGGTTCTACCTAATTGATCCTAAATAAATCTTTACCTTAGGCTCTACCTAAATTGAACCAAAGTGACTCTATACCTTAGGTTCTTCCTAAATGGAACTGAAGTGACCTTATACCTTATGTTCTACCTAAATGGAACCCAAAATGACTCTATACTTTAGGTCCTACCTAAATTGAACCTAAATGACCTATACTTTAGTTTCTATCTAAATTGAACCTAAATGATTCTGTACCTTAGGTTCTACCTAAATTGAACCTAAGTGACCTTAGATTCTACCTAAATTGAACCTAAGTAACCCAAGTCTTAGGTTCTACCCTAATTTAAACTAAGTAACTCTAAAACTTAGCTTCAATCTAAATTGAATCTAACCTAATAAATATCTTTCAGATTCTATCTACATTGAACCTAAACTTTAAGTTTAACCCACATTAGGCTTAACAAATCTCCTTTAGGTTCAATCTACATTGGACCTAATCCTTAAGTCTAACATATAGTTGACTTAATCAAACTTTCTTAGGTTCTATCAACATTGAACCAAATCCATAAGTCTAACCCACATTTGACTTAACAAATCTCCTTTAGGTCCAACCTACATCGGAGCTAAACCTTAAGTCTAACCTATATTAGACTTGATCAAACTTACTTAGGTTCTATCAACATTGAACCTAAACCTTAAATCTAACCCACGTTAAACTTAATAAATCTTCTTTAGGTCCAACCTACATCGGACGTAAACCATAAGTCTAACTTACATTAAATTTAACCAAATCCAACATACATTAAACCTAAACCCTAAGGCTAATCTACATCAGATATAGACAATTCCTTTTAAGTTCAATCTTAAAATGAATTCAAAGCTGATGATTCAATTTACATCTTAATTTGACCAACAAACCTACCAACACAAAATCTAAAGTTTACCAAATATAAAATTTGTATCAAAATACAAATGACATAAAAATTCACTCTAAAAGACATTTAAACTTAAGTCTGAACTTAAAAATGCAACTAGGTTTGAGAAGATATTTTGAAGGAGGTAACCCAGGGTTGCTAAAAAAATATCTACCAATCACTTGTGATTAATCAAATCGCAAACATAATGATCCAGGATGGCAAAACCATGGGATCTTGATCAGGTCAACCCAAAAAAAAAAAATAAAGAACAAAATGATAACATTTAATAGACTAATAAATCGTTAACAACCTAAAATTTTCCAACCCATAAAAAAACACTAAAACTTAAATTGAACCTAAATGAACAAAGATCACCAAATGTAACTTGAACCCCAGTATTCAGATTTATGAAGATCTCTTGGACAATGTATTATGTGGTTGTTGATAAGAATCTTCCTATCATAGTTTAATCACCTTTCAAACTAAGTATATTTGAATACCCCAACAACTCTGGGATGACGGAGCCATAGATATCTTGATTGGGTTGTCCAAAAATTATTTAACCAATTAATTTAACAAATTAAAACATAATTTCAAGCTAATTTTATTTTACAAGATTACTGAAGACATAAAGCATGTTACTCTTTAGATTTACTTTGCATGTTATCAGGGTGTGCTAACTTTATTTTGCAGAGATGATGTTCTGAAGATGGAACAATAATCTCAAAATAACAAAAAAAAATGACATCAATAAAAGAAAACGATATTACCAAGACATAATGATAACAACAAAATGCAATGAAAATAATGAAATACAACTTACAAAAATAAAACAAAATGACAAAACAAAACATTTATGGTAGTATCAGATTCTTAGAAATCTATTACCCTTAGGTGAACATTGACATTTCTTTCCTTGACCTTAACACTTAAAACTTCTTTCAAAATAAAAGTTAACCTTAATTGGGAGTTTTCTTAATTTTTTTTAACTACTTAAGATGTAATTAATTATAGGAGCTTACTCTTATAAGAGATTGAGAAACTTAGAATAAGTATTATACCTAAATCTCTGGTTATGGAACTTTCACATGATTTTCTTTGTATGAGTACCTTGAGAGTTAATCACTTTAGAGTTCTATACAAATTTTACTACAATGAATTTCTCCCAACATTTTCTTTTGTTTTTTATTTTCATTCGCCGTTATTTCTTCTTCTCTAAGTTTCTTAATATCTTAATGTCATCTATGTGATCTAAGAGAATAAGTTATTAGGATAATAGGGCAATATAATAGATAAAAAGCGTGGCGACTCCTTTCTGATAATGATACCAGCAAACCAACGAATTGGCAATAATAAAAAAGAATTAGCGGCGACGGTGGCGGCATTCCAACGATGACAAGTCTAGTGAGTAATTTGAGGGAGATTGTAAAAAGGATATTCAGAAAGGCTGCAATGAATGGGAGATCCTATTAGGGAGGAATTTCTAGCACCTTATAATGGTAAAAAACTAAGTATTTTTTTTTCTTTTTTGTATTATATTTTTTTATAAATAGAATACTAATGGATTTGCTTTGTTTGAAAGATGTTTTGTGGTAATGTTTTCATGCTTTGTGAGTAGTTTTGTTTAGCTTTCCCTTGTGATGAATAAGTAAGTTTGGTAGAGATATTAGAATGCTTTAAAAATTGGGTTTTACTCTTTTGTGTGATGATTTTCCTTCTACATTTCATTTACTTATCAGTTTGGCTAAATAATTTGTTAAAATTTATTGTGAACCAATAATAACTCGAGAGAGCTATGACATGAATCACTAGGAAAATCACAATGAACTATAGGGTATGAAGCAAAAGTAAACTATAGGGAGATGCAAATATGTAGGGAAATAATCTTTGAAGGGCTCAAATTAGGGTTTAAGGAATTAAAACTAGTTTAACTAAACTTCTTTATGCACTCAGGAGTGGGTAAAGAAGAGAGTTGCTCCTATTTTTCACTAGCAACATTTACAATTTAATGTATTTATTTTTCTACACACTACTTATATCATTGCAATGGAGGTTAGCTTTATATCTTTATTTTTCACCAATTCAAATATATTTAGTAGGATTTCTGTAAGAGTAAACCTTCACTAGTAGTTTGCTAGAATTCAATAGGACTAGTTAGAACAACCTAAACCCAACTTTATTTCTAAGCTAAGAATGATTTTAGAAACTAGAATTTCTCTTAAGTTAATAACATCACTCTCTATGTGATAGATATTCTGAACTAAAAAAATTGATATTACTTGTACGACATGTTTACTTGTATGAGACCTCTGCACTTGGAATTAGGGTGTACCAATGTGTTAGGCACCTCTACAGGTTTGAATCAATAATACATACATCAAATAACTTTAAAATCTCTTTCTTAACTACTTCTTTTATAACAGGGTTTATTCTCCTTTGAGGATTTGGCCGGAGTTTATGATTTTCCTCTATAAGGATCCTATGCATACATATTGAAGGTTTAATCCTTTTTATGTATGTAGGGTCCATTTAAAAGCTTTCTTAATGCTCCTTAGAACAATTATCAACTTTTATTCTTGTGAGCTACTCAGTTTTGAGTATATGATTAATGACAAAGAAGATGACTTCCTCAAGTAATCATACTTCAATTATTTGGTAAGCACCTTCATCTCAAGCTCAGGCGGTTCCATAGTGGAAGGAACAAGAGGTTTACAATTTTTAGTAGTATCAAGTATCTCAAACCTCTCCCTAATAATTCTCAATTTATCTTCTACCAGTAAAGTTAATTCATCCATAACATCTGTAGAATCATACTTGCTTAAATCTTGCTCCACTGATTTAACTTAACGACTTTCCAATGCATCCTCATTATAATCAGAAGGAAGCTTCATATATTTCAATACATTAAAAGTTACCTCCTGATTATTTACTCTCATTGTCAGCTCTCTTTTCATAAAATCAATTATCACTTTGCCAGTAGCTAAAAAAGGTCTACCTAGTATAATAGGGATCTCCTTATCCTCCTTCAAGTCTAATATAATGAAATTAACAAGGAAGACAAATTTATCCACCTTCACTAGGATATCTTTTATAACACCCCTCGGATATGTGATCAAGTGATCAGCAAGCTGGACGGTTATAATGGTTGGAGACACCTCTCTTATTCATAATCCATTGAAAATGGATAATGACATGAGGTTAATACTAGCACCCAAATCACATAGAGATATCCCATAGAACTTCTCACCAATATCACATAAAATCATAAAGCTCCAATGATGCTTAATTATATGAGAAAGCTTCTTCTGAATGATAGTTCTGCACTCCTCTCTAAGTGCCACAGTCTCATAATCTCCAAACTTTCTTTTTTTTATTAAAAATTTGCTTCATGAAATTTACATAAGTAGGCTTCAGCTCCAAGGCCTCAGCAAAAGAAATGTTGATCGTCAGCTTCTTGAACACTTCAGAGAATTGAGAAAATTAGTGATCCAGTTTTTGTTTCTAGACTCTCTTAGAAAATGGTATTGGTGATCTTTCTAAGTTATTCCTAGTGGGTGAGAATGGTTTTCTTGAATCTTTAGAAAGGTATTCCATAGATCTTCATGTTCCAAGTTCTCTTTCTCGACCTAAGAATCTTTCCAGACCACTTCCTCCAACTCTCTTTCACTCCTCAACTTGACTTCCTTCACGTGCTCACTATTCTTTTCTTTAGGGTTTATCTCAATGTTACTAGAAAGAGTTCCATGGGGCTGACTGCTGAGTGAGTTCACAATCTATCCTAATTGGTTCTTTATCTTTATATTCCTCTTGACTTTGCAATTGATTTCTTGTCTATAAAATAACTTCCTCCCAAGATAACTTCATTTCCTTAAATTGTTGGTTTGAGTTAAAACCAGAAGGATAATAACGTGTTGGGTTAATGCTACCTTGATTATTCCCCCATTATTGATTTCCCACCCCTTGATTGTTATTCCAATTAAAATTAGGGTGATTCTTCCAACTAGGGTTATAGAAATTAGAATAAGGGTTGTTAAGCCTATTATTGATTACATTTATGGTCTCAAATGAAGAAGCATTAGTAACGACCAGTTTCCTGAATGAATTTTCCTCAATGATTTAGGGTTCTTGAGGCTGGTTTATCCTTAAATAGTCTAGCTTTCTAGTATAACACTTACTTGAGTAGTTGGAATTGAAAGCATATTTGTGTCATGTACACTTGCCACCTTTCTGAGGTTCACTGTATTAGAATGCCATTAAAAATTCTTGGTTGTCATCTCTTCAATCAGAGAATAGGTCTCATCAAATGGTTTTGACATAAGAGAACCACCTGTGGTAGCATTAAAGATAGACCTAAGAGATCCTACTAACCTATTATAAAAATTTTGAATTATCAACCAATTAGGAAATGCATGATGGGGGGAACTTCCTAATAAGTTCCTTGAATCGTTCTCAAGCTTCATAAATAGACTCACATTCATGCTGAAAAAATGAAGTGATATCATTTATAAGTTTAGCTGTTTTTGAAGGTGAAAAATATTTAGCTAGGAATTTTTTGGTTAAGTCACTCCACGTTCTAATTGATCCTAGGGATAATGAGTTTAATCAAATTTTAACTTTGTCTCTCAAGGAGAAAAAAAAAGCCTTAGACTAACAACATCATTAGAAACACTATTGTCAGCACTAAAAAGTTGAGGAGTTGCCTGTTGGAAGCTGGTCGACCGTCGGAATCGAAATCTCGTCACACACTTCGAAAAGACATTTAATTTACATATATATATATATATATATATATATATATATATATATATAATTTTTTAAAAATATGAAATCAAACTGACCCCATATTTTCTATAGTTTACATGAAAGTGCACTATACCTTAAACTCTGTATCTATCCCAAAAGATAAATACAAGACTTGAGGGTGAGGCTCGATCAAATGAACTAAGAAATATATGACATCTGTTTGGTCTATGAAAATCATTGTATTTGCTAATAAGTTCCCCTATTTAATATGAAGAATTAAATATGATTTATATTAAGCTGGGTTTGGAAAAGCTTTCTATAAGGGAAAGCCCCTATAGTTAATTACATCTTAAATGACTGAAGTCATTCAAGAAAACTCTCGATAAAAATCAGAGAATATTATCTTCAAATAGGTCAAAAGAGTAGGAATTTTCAATGAGATCGAATAAAGAGATGTGCAAGTGGAATGACTCAGATTTGGAATATTTTATGGAATCTAAAGAAAGAGAAACTAGAGGATGTCATAGATCCGAAGGAGAACCTCGGTGACTTCCCAACCTACCCTATGATTTGGCTTTGGTTTTGAGGAGAAATTATTTAAATATTTCCTCCTGCCAATTTTATTATTTAGCACTTACACTTATGTGAAACAATCATACAAATATCCTGGAAGATTTGAGGATTTAGGTTGTGACAAACGATAACCTCAAAATCCTAAGACGAGTTAGGTCTTATATTGTATAGCAGAGCTATACAAAAGCCTAAGGAGAAGTTGAGGATTTATGTCGCACTAGGCAAACAACCTCAAAATCCTTTGGCTTGCTGTTTAATTCTAAAGAAAGATATGACATTGTAGATCTTCTTGTTGCTGAAGATGACCGTGCTGCCCACAATGCTAGCTCCAAATTCCTCTTCGTGATGAGTTTAGGTTTTCTAATGTGTCAGGTTATAATGTCAAATCAGATGTCCCTATGGTTATGATTCTTTAAATATTATGGGGCATATTAAAGTTGATTAGAGAGACACCGTCTAGGATCCTACGGTTCCCTCATTCTGGTACCACTATTTTCTATCGAATCCACTTAGTCCAAATGAATTTACTAAACTTAACCCAATGAGTTTCATACTTTCATTTACACCATGGGAAGTCTTGTTAGCAACTGTAGGTTACCTCCCTGAGGTATTCTTGATCATCCGATAAAGACATCTCAATTTAGATGCAATTGTTGTTTCGTGATGTTTGTGATTAAATTTTGAGTTGTCTTATATTTTGAATGTTGTGGTGGTGAATTTTATCTTGTTGATTTTAGTTTTGGTTTTGGTTTTGGTTTTGTGGCTATCCTAGCAGTTTTGGTTTTTATGCAGGGTGACATCATTGTTTAGCATGCAAGCTCGAGACTAGAAGTACAAAAAGGTAAATGCATTAATTTAAAAGCGTATTTGTCGATTCTTCTCATTCCACCACTTGAAAGGTTAGTATTCGCAAAGCATGTATATAATTTTGCAGGGAATTTAAATTGCATGAGTAGATGAAGGTTTATCTGTCAAACCCCAAGTTATGACTTTATTGAATCTCGAAAGATCCTAGTGGATGATTTTAGAACAAAAATATGACAAGTTCAATTTACCCTTTAGAATGTCCAATAGATTTCAAAAATGCTCGAGGCATGATCCTGGACCACTTTGAAAATCTCTTGAAATATTCTGAGTTCATTTTGAACTTATCATATTGTTTCATTAATCATCTGAGGTCGAGGTGTGACTACCCCGTTGCTCAGTGAAACTTGCCAATTTAATTATCCCAAGGATAGGATACTCAATTAATCAATTGATGTTTCATTTAAGAGTCGTGTGAGTGGGTGCCCCTAAGGCCAGTTTAAGTCATTTAAGATTGTGGTGCCCGCAATTAAGGTCAGGCTTGTAGTGTTTAAAGATGTTAATCACCAATCATATCATCTTCTAAATCCAATCAATTGAGTTTAGACATTGAGCCTAGGTCGCTACTAAGCCTTTAACAATCATGATAAGTGAAATGATGATTATCAAGATTTTAATTTAAGTGATATGTATTCTTATTGAAAGATCATGTCATCATCAATCTTAGGCTCAAGAAAAGTAAATTATCATCTTTCTAGCTTAAGCCCATCACTTAAGAATCGTTTGATCTTAATTGACTTCCAAGTCATGAAGATTAAGAGGATTGTGATTTTGTTGATGTTGTGCAAGGGTGGTGAGTGAGTTTCTACCTTTTAATCTCATTGTATTTCAATCATCCAAACATGTTTATTAGGATCAAAATTAATCATTTTCCCTTGGTTAATCCTAAATTTTGATTAAGGAACCAAAGTCTAAAATTACAACTTTTCCCTTGGGGCAATTCACCTCATAACTCATTTAACACAACTCAAATGACTTTGAGGGTTTAGAGTGTCATATCTATGAGGTAATTATAATATTAAAAGAGAATATGTGGACTCATCACAATTTAATTTACTTTAATTATTTATTTAAATTCAGAAAATAAGATTTTTAGAAATTAATTTATTTGACTTTTCGAGATAAAGTTTTTATTTATGAGAAATTTATTAGAGGTTTCCCTAGGTTAGATAAATACTTAGCCAAAATTTTAGGATTTTTTTGAATTAAATTTTTAATATTATTATTTAATTATTAACCAGTTTCAATCATTTAATCAAACAGAAAATAATGTTTTAATTACCTAAATTATTTTTATATTTTATTAAACTCCTCTGAGTTGAGAAAACTCAAATAATCAAAATTTGAATTTTTATGATCTTTAATTAGTTTATTATAATTATTTTAATGATAAAATAAGGGAAATTCACTTTTAAGCCTTTAAAATTTATTTTTAACTTTAGGAAAATTAAGAAAAATAATTTAATAAGTCCCAAGTGATTAGAGGGAAATTAGGAACTGTTGACCTCAATTTTGGTTGAGGTTTAGTTTCTCCTCTTTAGTAGCCTAGGGTCTAGCCATAAGACATTTCCTGTTGACTATTCCTAGAAAACTAGACTTGGAACCCTCACCATTAGAAATTATACCCTCTTCTTNTACTCACAATCACTCACAACCTTGAACTCAAATTTCTAGCCTAGATCCCTTGATCTTTTGGGATACTCATGTAGATGGTCGCCTAAATTTTGGTCTGGAGCTAAGGCACTCACTACACTTATCTGCACCCACAATCACTCACAACCCTCAACTCAAATTTCTAGCCTAGATCCCTTGATCTTTTGGGATACTCATGTAGATGGTCCCATAAACCGACTAGCCCTAGGGCTATGGTTTGGCTAAGATCACTATGTAGAGGACCCAAAATGGACTACTAGCCCTAGGGCTATGGTTTAGCTAAGACCACTATGTAGAAGACCCAAAATGGGGCTTTAACTCACAACCCTGAACTCAAATCTCTAGCCTAGATCCCTTGATCTTTTGGGATACTCATGTAGATGGTCCCCTAAACCTACTAGCAGGGATATGGTCTGGCTAGAACCACTACATAGAGGACCCAAAATGGGGTTTCCATTGGTCCAAACCTAGATCCCTTGATCTTTTGGGATACTTATAGCCTAGATCCCTTGATCTTTTGGGATACTCATAAAGATGGTCCCCTAAACCTACTAGCCCAGGGCTATGGTTTGGCTAAGACCACTATGTAGAGGACCTAAAATGGGGTTTCCTTTGTTCCATGGCTTTAGCCTAGATCCCTTGATCTTTTGGGATACTCATAAAGATGGTCCCCTAAACCTACTAGCCCAGGGATATGGTCTGGCTAGAACCACTACATAGAGGACCCAAAATGGGGTTTCCATTGGTCCAAACCTAGATCCCTTGATCTTTTGGGATACACTAGCCCTAGACTATGGTTTGGCTAAGACCACTATGTAGAGGACCCAAAATGGGGTTTCCATTGGTCCATGGCTTATTGGTGATGATTGGTACCTCAACTCTACCAAAATACCCATCTTGGCCTTTTACCCCTAAAACACCCCCAAATTACCAAAATACCCCTCCACAGCTCCAAATCCCAAAAATTCCAAAAATTTCCAGAAAATCCCAATAAATCTTAAATATTCATAATTTCATTTATTTTAAATAACACATGACCCAATTTGGCCAATTTGACCATCTTTGACCAAAATCCCCAAATTGCCCTTTAAAGACCCAAAATTCCCCAAATCCATCTCAAATGTCTATCAATTTGATCTTAATTGACCCCAATTCCAATCCTAAACTCAAATTCACTTTTGATATGACCAAACTAAACCAAATCTAAGCGCAATTGGTCCATGATTTGAGCCCAATTTTGATTACGGTCAAAACCCAAATTTTGACCATATGACCTAATCTCTCCAAATTGAACCCATAGCCTAGTCAATTGGCCTCAATTAAAATTGATAAAATCTTTATAACATTTCTATACATCAAAATCAACCATCAATTGACCTTGGTGAAGCCTCAAATCCATTTGATATAACATTCTATACATCAAAATCAACCATCAATTTGCCTTGGTAAAGTCTCAAATCCATTTGATTTTGGCCATATACATCAAAATCAACTATCAATTGACCTTGGTGAAGCCTCATATCCATTTGATTTTGGCCTAAATCCAAACTTCCCAAATTTAGCCCCAAATTAGCTAAGTCCCCAAATTTCACCCAATTGATTGCCTTAACCTCCAAATTGGCTTCCAATTCATGTTGTAAACTCTTCATGAGATCCCTATTGACCATTTACAACAATCAATTTGGACTTAGCTCAAGCCTAACCCAAGCTAGACCCAAGCCTAGCCCAACATGACCAAATTGATTAATGTTCAAAATTCCCTCAAATTGACCCTTCAATTGAGTTCAAAACCACTTCCATCCTTCACCAAAGTTGTTTATTATGATCATCTACACCAAATTAAACAACTAAATAGGCCAATTGAAATGGCTAGCCTAGCCCAAACTTAAGCTTTGGTCATTTGCACTCACTTGGACCCTTTCACCAAAAATTGACTTGACCATGTCTAAGCCACCAAAGTAATGATTTCACAGCCACAAAAACACTTCCTAAAGACCAGGCTAAACCCTCCTAAAATCACCATGACAAGCTATGGACCAATGGATCCCCAAATTAAGGGATTTTACCCATTTTTGGACCTAACTTGAAATATCTCCAACATCATCACTTACCCTTGGGAGATAATCATCATTAGCCACCACCTGACCTCCCTAAGCCAAGAAGTGACCAATGCCTGGCCGCCCAGCCACCTTGGTGGCTGGAAAATGGCTAAAACCATGGCCAAGACAAGGGATTTTCACCGAATTCAAACCCAAAGGCCAAATCAGCCCAGCTGCTCATTGGAGCTTCTCTGCCCTCCACATAAGCAACCAAATTCACCCCTCAATTGGCCCTGGCAGCCAGCCTAGGCCATTTTATTTAAACTCCCCCTCCATGGCAAAAGAGAGAGAGCTTGAAATTCTTTGGGGAGACTCTGTAAAACTTCTTCAAGAGCTTCCTGGAGACCTCTTGAGCTTAACCAAACCTTCCTTAGCCACTCAAATCCATTGCTTGAGTTCAATTTTGGAGCTCAATTTCAAGGCTGAAATAGGACATCCCCCAAACCTTTACCAAATTCAAATTAATTGCACCCACACCATCCCAATATCAAGAGAAGAAGATCCCCCACAAAAGCCCCATCAGCCGACCACCCTAAGGTGGACTTCGACCAAACCACCAAATCGGCCTTGGTCGAATTTGGGTCTAGGCATTTCACCCCAACCAGAGGCTCCATCCCTAGGCTTCTGGAATCCACATAAAGCTTCTACAAGCATCCAATCGTGGCTACCCCTCTTGGACCAAGGTATTTAAAGTTAACCTTAAACCGAGCTTCTTTTAATTGTTAATGAATATACAGTCATATTAATGGTTGATCAACCGTATGGATGTGTTCTACTAGTCAATACGAGCATTTTAAAAAAAATTCACTCAATTTCGTTTAGAATCATGTTAGATATTAGCGTTTTAAAATGGACGGTTTTCGGGTCCAACTCATTTGGGATAATGACCCGTGACCGTTAGATCGAGCGTGTATTGATCGGATGGCCCTGAGCGCGTCGGACAGACCGTGGTCCAAGATGGGCGGGAATGAGCTGGCTGGCGGCGCCAATCACGCAGCGCCACATGGCCAGTTCGACCCGTACGAGGTTGACATGGATAAGTAGGAAAATAGAGGCATTTTCTTATTTATTTAATCCCCAACACTTCAAAAATACCTAACTTTGTGTAGAAAAATTCAAAAAATAAAATAAAAATACCCTCTTGCTCAGTGAACAGAGGAGAATAATGTGAAATAATTTTCATGTCCATTTGATGCATAAAATATTTTTAATTAATTAAACACTATTTAGAATCATTTGATTCTACATGCATATTGACACATGACCTTGGCTTGAAATTTTGACATATTGTACCCTCTGTAAGGATAAACATTCTCTGATTTTTCCAAAGTCAGATGAGGTTCCTATACAGAGATCCATATTTTTTCAAGTTATTTCACATTATTTCCTTAAAATAATCATGGAAATTAGCATATTTGTTAATAAATCCTTAGAAAATTTTGGAAGGTTCACCATAACCAGAGTAATCTTTGGAAATAATTTCATGGGTCATTTCATTTAAAACATCCTTAAATTTTTCAAATACTAAATCACTAAGATAATTAATTTTAGAAAATTTAAACATTTAAATGACTTGATTTTGGTTCTCTACTGTGATGTATGATCCAGAGAACTCATCATAAGAGTTTCAAAATATTTTGAGTTCATTTCATAACTTAAATTGATTTTTAAAGATAAATACCACTAGCACTTAAATGATTTTTTAAAAAAAAAATATAACTCAAAAAATTATGAAACTTAGTTTTTTGAGTTCTCTGTGAATAGGCTAAAAATCAAAATATAACTCAAAAAATAATGAAACTTAGTTTTTTGAGTTCTCTGTGATCAGAAAATCAAAAAATAATTCAAAAAATTATGAAACTTAGTTTTTTTGAGCTCTCTTTGATCAGGGATATTTTCTAAAAATAAAATTATATTTAAAATAGAAACTTAATTTTTGGCCTATTTTAAATATTTAAATAATTAAAATTTCATAAAAATCACAAAAATAATAAAACTCAAGGAAATGTTCTAAATTGCTCCCTAATTACTTAGGAATAATTAGAATATTTTTCCTAATTTTCTAAATAAAGATATTGAATTTGAAAGCTTAAAAATAATTTTTAAAAAGGCTAAAAATGAGTTTTCACTAAAATAATTTCAATAAATCAAGGGAAAATCAAAAAAATATAAACTTTTCTCATCTGAGTTCTCTGACCTTGGGGAGATTTTTCAAAAATATAAAACTTAATTTTCACCACTTAAAATATTTTATTTTTATTAAATAATCCAGAACTTAAAATAATTCTAATAAATCACAAAGAATTCAAAAAACTATGAAATTTGATCCAAAGGTATCTCTAGTCTAGATCTAAATCAAAATTGACTAAAAGAGGATTAGAGAACTAAACATAAACAAAAATCAAACATCCTTGAAACACCANATAAGGACTCACCATGATACAACATAGAGTTAGGAAAATTACCAAAATCTTACCTTTTTTTGCTCTTCATAAACTGCCTTAACATGCATTTTAAGTTTCAGGTGGTGGAACGAGATACTTTCCTGCTCTTCATAAACTGCCTTAACATGCATTTTAAGTTTCAGGTGGTGGAACGAGAATTCGCCAGGTACGCTTTTACAGTTTATAGTACCGTCTTTCTTCTGCCTTTTCCTTACATGTTCCATGCCTGCTCTTCATAAACTATCTTAACATGCATTTTAAGTTTCAGGTGGTGGAACGAGAAGACTCGGGGTTCGCTTTTATAGTTTATAGTTCCGTCTTTCTTCTGCCTTTTCCTTACATGTTTGATGCTTGCATTTACCTACATAAACTTGCATGTTAACCATAACCATAACCATAACCAAAACCAAAACTAAAATCAACCAAGATAAAATGCACCGCCACAACATTCAAAATAAAAAACAACTCAAGATTTAATCACAAACATCATACAAAACCACAACTTCAACTAAGTTAAGATGTCTCTGTCGGATGATCGGGAATTCCTCGGAGGAGGTAACCTACGGTTGCTAATGAGNAATAGATAACTCAAACTCATCGTGGCAGGAGCTTGGAGCTAGCATGGTGGGCAGCATGACCATCTTCAACAGTAAAACTTGTCTTCCCCAGCTAAACCAATCTTCCTTCCTTAGACTTAAACAACAAAGCCATAGATTGGAGGTTGCTTGCTTATGCAACGTAAATCCTCACCTTATCTTTAGGCCTTTGCATAGCCCTGAAGGCACTTGCTTATGCAACGTAAATCCTCACCTTATCTTTAGGCCTTTGCATAGCCCTGTTATACATTTTGCTTATGCAACGTAAATCCTCACATTATCTTTAGGCCTTTGTATAGCCCTGCTATATAATATAGGCTTATGCAACGTAAATCCTCATCTTATATTTAGGCTTTTGTATAGCTTTGCTATACAATATAAGCCCTAACTCGTCTTAGGATTCCGAGGTTGTCGTTTTAAATCGTCACATTTTCCAAGTTATTTGTGTGATCATTTCACACGAATGTAAGCCCTAACTAATAAAATTGGCAAGATGAAACTCCTAAATATTTCTCCTCAAAACTGAAGCCAAACATTAGGATAGCTTGGGAATTCACCGAGGTTCTCCTCTGGATCTATGACATCACCTAGTTCTTCTTCCTTTGGATTCTACAATAAAATGTTCCAAATTTGAACCAATCCCCTTTCCTCTAGTCCTTCTTCCTTTGGATTCTACAATAAAATGTTCCAAATTTGAACCAATCCCCTTTCACCTTAGTTCTTCTTCCTTTGGATTCTACAATAAAATGTTCCAAATTTGAACCAATCCCCTTTCACCCTCCTCCTTTGGATTCTACAATAAAATGTTCTAAATTTGAACCAATCCCCTTTCACACCTCTATGTCCGATCTCATTGAAAAGTCCTACCCTTTGAAACTCCTTGAAGATAGTATTTCCTGATTTTTATCGAGAGTCTTCTTAGGTGTCGATTTCGTTGAAGAGTCCTACCCTTTGAAATTCCTTGAAGATATTTTTTCTTGATTTTTATCGAGAGGATTTCGTTAAAGAGCCCTACCCTTTGAAATTCCTTGAAGATAATATTCCTTGATTTTTATCGAGAGTAGATTTTGTTGAAGTACAAAATGTTCCAAATTTGAACCAATCCCCTTTCACACCTCTACGTCTGATCTCATTGAAAATACCCTTTGAAATTTCTTGAAGATAATATTTCTTGATTTTTATCAAGAGTTTTCTTAAGTGACTTTGCCCTTTGAAATTCCTTGAAGATAATATTTCTTGATTTTTATCGAGAGTTTTCTTAGGTTGCTTTCCTTTGAAATTCCTTGAAAAAAATATTTCTTGATTTTTATCGAGAGTCTTCTTAAGTGACTATGGTCATTTAGGATGTAATTAACTATAGGGGNAGAACTTGTCAGCAAATACAAAGGTTTCACAGACCAAACAGACGTCATACTTTCCTTAGTTTATCTGAACGAGCCTCATCCTCAATTCTTGTGTTTATCCTTCGGAATAGATAGAGGATTTGAGGTACAGTGCTCTTTCATTTTAAACTATAAAAAATATGGGGTCAGTTTGATTTCATACTTCAACGTCCTTCCGAAGCGGGCGACGGAATTTTCATTCTGATGACCGACACTTCTTACGGGCAACCCCACAAACCAACCCGAAATAACGTCGACAGCTTCTGGCGACTCCGCTGGGGACAACNTGCCATGGAAGGTGTATTGAAATTTCTTTAATGAGGCATCTCCAAACTTCACACATAACTTCCCTAAGTTCCTCTCAATGCATTCCAACCATTTTCCCTCATAAATTCCCATTCTCGGAGTTCAATTTTAAGCTTAGAAATTTGCCGGAAACAAGGACAGAACCCAATATACCTCCACAGTCCACCCAAACTCAAATTAACTCTACCCACACCTTCACAATAGTGGAAGAAGCCAAAGCCCCATAAAATCCGCCTTCCACAGAGCCTCTATCATAGCTCTAGACCAACACCCAAATCCGGCCGTCATCGAATTCATACCTAGGCCTTACACCAAAACTAGAGACTCAATCCCTAGCCTCTTTGGATCATAACAAATTTGCCAAGACCCTCTGATTGAAGCTTCACTTCTCAGAGTAAAGGTATAAAATCTCACTTCATCTCGAGCCTATTTCCATTCTCCATTTAATTAGGCTTAATTTAATGGCATTATTACAGTATGGATGTGTTTGTCTCACTTAGAAGAGTCCATAGGACCAAACCCGAGGTGATTTGGTTGAGTATAGGCTGAGATCTTAGGGTTTTAGTGTGGACGGTCATGGGATCATTCTATCGGGGATGATGACGGAGAGCCGTTTGATCGAGCGTGTATCAAATGGACTGAGGAGATCAAGTCGGACAGCACTTCGGGACATAAATTGAGGGCCGAGTCAGAAGCTACGTGGACTGTGACATCCAACCAGAGTGCACCACGCATGCCTTCG
Source organism: Phalaenopsis hybrid cultivar (assembly GCA_002079205.1). Classification (NCBI taxonomy): domain Eukaryota; kingdom Viridiplantae; phylum Streptophyta; class Magnoliopsida; order Asparagales; family Orchidaceae; genus Phalaenopsis; species Phalaenopsis hybrid cultivar. The sequence goes on from JXCR01068734.1 coordinate 126,576, forward strand.
GAGCTGCCTAGGATCTAGTCAGCACACGCGGTTTATATAGATAATTAGGGCTTTTTCCTATTTATTTAAATACCCTTAACTTAGAAAATTCATAAATTTGTGTAGAAAAATTACAAAAATAAAATAAAAATACCCTCTTTCTCAGTAAATATAGGAGAACAATGTGGAATAAATTTCAAGTCATTTAATGCATATTTTATTTTTAATTAATTAAAGACTATTTTGAATTATTTGATTCTCCATTCATATTGACACATCGCCTTGACTTGAAATTTTGGCATGTTGTAGCCTCTGCCGAGGGGAACATCCTCTGATTTTTCCAAATTCATAGGAGGTTCTTAGATAGAGATCCATACTTTTCAAGTTTTTGCACATTATTTCCTTAAAATAATCATCGAAATTAGCATGTTGATTAGAAAATTCTAAGAAAATTTTGGAAGGTCCACAATGACCAGAGAAGCTTTTGGAAAAAATTTCATGGGTCAGGTCATTTAAATTGTACTTAATTTTTATGAACACTAAATCATTAAGAAATTTAATTTCGGAAAATATAAATATTTAAATGACTTCATTTTTTACCTCCACTTTGGTTCCTGATCGAGAGCACTCACCATAAACAATTCAAAATATTTTGAGTTCATTTGATAACTTAGGTTGATTTTTAAAGATCAATATCATTTTTGGCATTTAAATAGTTTTTCAAAATCAGAATATAACTCAAAAAATTATGAAATTTAGTTTTTTTAGTTCTTTGTGATCAATGATATTTTATAAAAATAAAATAATATTTAGAAGAAAAACTTGATTTTTAGCCTATTATAAATATTTAAGATAATAAAAAATTCATAAAAATCACAAGAATAATAAAACTCATGGAATGGTTCTAAATGGCTTCCTAAGCACTCAGGAACATTTAGAATATTTTTCCTAATTTTCTATATAAAGATATTGAATTTCAAAACTTAAAAATAATTTTTAAAGGCTAAAAATGAGTTTTCAATAAAATATTTCTAATAAATCAAATAAAATCCAGAAAAATGTAAAATATTCTTCCCTGAGTTTTTCTCCATTTATAATATTTTATATTTAATAAATACCCATAAATTAAAATAATTGCAATAATTTATATTAAATTCAAAAAATCATGAAATTTGGTCCAAAGACTTCTCTGATATAGGTCTACCTCTAGTAAAAATTTCAAAGGATTAGAATTTACCTTAGTTAAGTTAAGAATTTTCTTTGTAAAATCCTATTTTTGCATGAAAAAACTTATATAAAATAAGTTAAATTTTGAAAAATCACATTTCTGCTCTCATGTCTTTTTTGACCCATGAATGAGGTAGGATAAAAATTTTAAAATCATTTGAATTGAATTTGACAAATTATGAAGTGATAGAGCCTTAGAGGCAAATGTGTAATTTTGAAAATTTAGCATTAATTAACATTTAGGCTTAAGTTAAGGAGGGAAATGGGCAACCTCTAATCATAATCAATCTATTTGATGTTTGGAACACAAGGGGCTAATTGGTAGAAACCAATCTCACTTTCTTAATTAAGTTAATAAATTTCTAAATTATTAAAATCAAGTTTATTAAAATTAAATGACCCTGAACTAAGGGGTATGACTTTTGAAGCTAATAATTAATTGATTTAATACCTTTATTATGAGTTTCAAATAAAAACTCAAATCATGAATCATGACCACTTAAAACCTAACCTTTTCAAAACTAATTAAGACACTCACCTAAGTCTTAAGGGCTTAGTGGTGACTTAGGACAAATCAAAATTGACTAAATGAGGATTAGAGAAATAAACATAACATAATCAAACATCCGTGAAACACCACTAAGCCTAATTAAAAAAAATTGGCTAAGTGTTCAGGTTACACCAACTTGCCTTACCACTAAGCCTAATTAAAAAATTGGCTAAGTGTTCAGGTTACACCAACTTGCCCTTTAAGGAAATTCACTCGAAACACCAGTAAGACTAATTAAGAAATTGGCTAAGTGTTCAGGTTACACCAACTTGCCCTTTAAGGAAATTCACTCACATAATCAAATTTAATGAAGATGATAATTACCCCTTTCTTAAGGATAATTAAGACATTAATGTTCACTGAGAATTAGAAGTATTCACAGGATGAACCATTGAGCAACATAATAAGTTTAAATGGACTCGAGATTTTTCACCAGTTGGTGAGAGGGAGGTATGGACCAGCTTCCTCCTTCTAACTTGTTGGATACCTCAGAGGTCTATTAAACTTAATATACTTTGCTCAATGAAATCATCCTTAATTGAACTTTTAAGGACTCACCAAAATACAACATAGAGTAAGGAAAACTACCAGAACTTTACTTTTCCTGCTCGTCGTAAATGCCCTCACATGCATTTTTATGTTTCACGTGGTGGAACGAGAAGACTCGCCAGGTATGCTTTTACAGTTTATAGTATCGTCCTTCTTGTGTCGTTTCCTTACATGCTTCTTTTTATGCTTACGTTGTCTCTTTTTTATACTTGCATTTACTTACATGTATGAATACAACGTAAACTTGCATGTTAACCAAAACCAAAACCTTAACCAAAATCAAAACTAAAATCAACCAAGATAAAATCCACCGCCACAACATTGAAAATATAAATAACTCAAAATTTAATCACAAACATCACACAAAACTATAACTTCAACTAAATTAAGACATCTCTATTGGATGATTGGGGATCCCTCAGAGGATGTAACCTACGGTTGCTAACGAGGCTTCCCACGGTTTAAATGAAATTATGGAACTCATTAAGTTGGGTTTAGTAAGTTCATTTGGATTAAGTGAATCCAATAAAATAGTGGTACCGGAACGAGGGAGCCATATGATCCTAACCGGTGTTGCTCTAATCAACTTTAATATGCCCCTATAAAATTTAAAGAACTTTAACCATATGGCCACCTGATTTGACATTATAACTTGACACACGAAGAAAACTCAAACTCGTCTTAGCAAGGAGCTTGGAGATAGCATGGTGGGCAGCACGGCCATCTTCAATAGCAAAACCTGTCTTCCCCAGCTAAGCCAATCTTCCTTCCTTAGAAACAAACAGAAAAGCCATAGGACTTCGAGGTTGCTTGCTTATGCAACGTAAATCCTCACATCATCTTTAGGCCTTTGCATAGCCCTGTTATACAATATAAGCCATAACTCACCTTTGGATTCTGAGGTTGTCGTTTGTCACGACCTAAATCCTCATATCTTCCAGGCTATTTATGTGATTGTTTCACACGAATATAAGCCCTAACTAATAAAATTAGCAAGATGAAACACTTAAATTTTTCTTCTCTAAATTTAAACCAAACATTACGATAGCTTAGGCAGTCACCGAGGTTTTCTTCTAGGATCCATGACATCCCCTAGTTCTTCCTCCATTGGAATCTACAACAAAATGTTCCAAATTTTAACCAATACCCTTTTACACCTCTACGTCGAATCTCATTGAAAAGTCCTACCATTTGAAATTCCTTGAAGATAATATTTTCTGATTTTTATCGAGAGTTTTCTTAAGTGATTTTGGTCATTTAAGATGTAATTAACTATAGGGGCTTTCCCTTNCACAAAACCAAAACTTTAACTAAACTAAGATGCCTCTATTGGATGATCGAAAATTCCTCGGAGGAGGTAACCTACGGTTGCTAATAAGGCTTCCCACGGTTTAAATGAAATTATGGAACTCATTAAGTTGGGTTTGATAAGTTCATTTTGACTAAGTGAATCAAATAGAAAATAGTGATGCCGGAATGAGGGAACCGTAGGATCCTAACCAACGAATCCAATAGAAAATAGTGATGTCAGAACGAGGGAACCGTAGGATCCTAACCGGTGTCGCTCTAATCAACTTTAATTTGCCCTCATAAAATTTAAAGAACTTCAACCATAGGGCCACCTGATGCTCTTATCAACTTTAATATGCCCTCATAAAATTTAACGAACTTCAACCATAAGGCCACCTAATTTGATATTATAACTTGACACACTAGATAACTCAAACTNCTTGGCACAATAGATAACTTAAACTCGTCGCGGCAGGAGCTTGGAGCTACCATGGTGGGCAGCACGGCCATCTTCAACAACAAAACTGTCTTCCTCGGCTAAATCAATCTTCCTTCCTTAGACTTAAACAACAAAGCCATAGGACTTCGAGGTTGCTTCCTTATGCAACGTAAAATACTCACCTTATCTTTAGGCCTTTGTACAGCCCTACTATACAATATAAGCCCTAACTCGTCTTATCTTATCTTTAGGACTTTGCATAGCCCTGCTATACAATATAAGCCCTAACTCATCTTAGGATTCTGAGGTTGTTGTTTGTCAATCATCTTTAGGCCTTTGCATAGTCCTGCTATACAATATAAGCCCTAACTCGTCTTAGGATTCGCTAAACCAATCTTCCTTCCTTAGATATAAACAACAAAGCCATAGGACTTCAAGGTTGCTTGCTTATGCAACGTAAATCCTCACCTTATTAAAGCCATAAGACTTCGAGGTTGCTTGCTTATGCAACGTAAATCCTCACCTTATCTTTAGGCTAAATACATAGGACTTCGAGGTTGCTTGCTTATGCAACGTAAATCCTCACCTTATCTTTAGGCTTTTGTATAGCCCTCCTATATAATATAAGTCCTAACTCGTCTTAGGATTCCGAGGTTGTCGTTTGTCAAAATTGAGTTTAGTTCAAAATTGGGCTCAAAGAATGGTTCAATTAGGCTTGAATTTGGTTTGTATTGATCATATAAAAAATGAATTTTAGTTTAAAATTTAAATTGGGAAATATTAGGGCCAAATTGATGGACATTTGAGATGAATTTGGGAAAATTGGGCCTTTAAAGACAATTTGGGGGTTTTGGTCAAAATAGTCAAATTGGCTAAAGTGAGTTCATTTAAAGGTTCTAAATTAGTTTTGGAGACATTGGCAGTGATTTTGAATGTTTTGAAAAAGTTTGGGGTGTCAATGGTATTTTTGAAATTTTGTCAAATTTGAGGGTATTTTGGTAATTTTGGGCAATTTGGGTATTTTGAAATGGTTTGAAATGATTTTTGAATAAATTTGGGTATTTCGGGTGAAATTAAAAATTTTGGCCAAATTCAGGGTTTCAAGGGCATTTAAGTAATTTGGGTGGATTTAAGGGCAAAAGGCCAAGTTTGATTTTTTTGGTGGAATTGGGGTGCCAACCACTATTGTATGAGCTAGGGACCAATGAAATCCTCATTTTGGTCTTATATGTACTGGTCTTAGCTATGCCCTAGCCTAGGGTTAGTGGGTCTAGGGGACCATCTACATGAGTTTCCTAAAAGATCAAGGGATTAAAGTCAACAATTTTGGGTTTAGAGTTGTGAGTGGGTATAGGTGATCGTGAGTGCAAGTGAGTGAACTAGCTCCAGACTAACACCCAGAGTCAGCCATAAGTTCAAGCAGTCCTATGGGGACTCTCGTTGAGATCCTCCATACTGTCCCCACTTACTAAGTGCTAAAGGTTGAGATCAATTTGTGGAATTTCAAGTTGAGCAAGGAAGAGTTTAGAGTTTCTAATGGTGAGGGTTCCTTTTCTAGTTTTCTAGGAATAATCAAGAGGAAAATCTTATGGCTAGAACTTAGGCTACTAAATAAGAAAGGTAAACCTTAAACAAAAGTGAGGTCAACAACTATTGTAGAGAAATGTGCAGTAAAGTTCCAAGAAGCACATTTGAAGGGTATGATCTTCAGATGGGGTTCCCCCAAACTGGTTGTTCTGTATCATTTAACTGATTGCAAGCTTTAATTAGAATGTGTTAGCTTCTTTAATATGGGTTTGAATACTCAAATAAATTTCATTTGTAATAGGGTTAGCATAGTCTCTTAGAGATCTATGTGCATTTAAATGTTCATGAGTTGGTTGATGAATCTCTGGGTTGTTTTGTGGACTATTCACCATCTCTCCTACAAGTTCTTAAAGTTTCTTTTATTTGTTAATTTTTCTAATTGTTCTCTTTAGCTTAGAATCGTATGTTCAAGTCCTGTAGGTCTTGAACTACACATATATAAACTAGAAACCACTAATACTAAAAATTCAAATCAAAATAATTAAGTCAAACTCACACAATCAAATAAAAAAAACTTTTGTTTTTATTTTTTAAATAAGATAGTTAAAACACTTAAACAAAAGTAGTTAACACTACAAGCTTTCAAGTTTAAGACCTAGAAGTTCAACTAAAATATTTCTAAGTCAAATCACTGTCATTGCCCATAAACTACGCCGAAATCATGATACCAATCACAGGTGTTAAAACGCACAGAGGGCTCATGCAAGTGCAAGTATTGTATTACTAATATTAGATTATAGAGTTTGAAATGACAATCTCACAGAGAATGAGGTAATCCTTGTTATGAAAAGTTCTAGCATATTAATTTTAGTCATAGTTTGAAATATTGGTTTTGTTAGAAACCTATAAAGTAATCCTAAAGTATCACAAGCAAATAAAAATGTTAAATCATACGAAAGTAACCCATAGATTATCACAATTATATTGAAAGTGTCAAATACTTAGTGGTTCTTTCATGTAACGAGTTAAGAGGATTTCATGAAATTGAGAATTGCAAGTAGAAAAGTTTTGTGATAAATAGGAATAATAATCTTATTTACCCCCTCCTCGTAGCGTAAAAGAATTTGGTTATAAATGAATTTATTTGTATAAATTCCATAAATATCCCATCAAAGAATATTTTGCTAATATTTGCATATCACTACAAAGCATATCCACCTACACCCCATTGGTTAATGTGAAAAACTTAATTGATTCTACCATAAGCTTTCCCAAAACTTATGGTTGACAACATATTTTAACAAGTCACTTGGCCAGAAAGAAAAGTAAATTAAGTCCTGAATATTTCTCATCACCATATAAAGTAATTAAAATACTATGCAATTCTCATTCAACCCCTCCACTTAATCATCACAAAGAAGAGTAAAAAGTCTGCTCAAGAAGCATAATAAAAACTCCAAACAGATTCATTGAAACAAAGTGAAATAAACTTTCTAATTGTTACAACTGGAAGGTAATATAAAGTACACAAAAAGAGTTAGCTTTCTATTGAACTAACTTTTGGTTAAGGTCTAGCTTTCTCCTCTTTAGTAGCCGAGGACTTTCCTGTTGTCTATTTCTAGATGATTAGAAAAGGAACCCTCACCATTAAGAATTCTAAACTCTTTTTTTGCTCAACTTGAAATTCCACATCTTGGTCCTAACCTCTAGCACTTAGTAGGTGGGGTCAATATGGGGGAGCTTAAAAGGCATTCCCATAGAATTGCTTGACCTTAGGGTTGACCCTGGGTGTTAGTCTGGAGCTTGTTCACTCGCTTGCACACCAAATCCCACTCCCAACCTTAAACCCAAACTTGTTGACCTTGATCCCTTGATCTTTTGGGAGACTCATGTAGATGGTCCCCTAGATCCACTAGCTCTAGGCTAAGATCTAGCCCAAACAAGTACATGAATGACCCAAAGTAGTGGATTCCATTGGTCCATAGCTCAAATAGGGAGGTTGGCACCTCACTGTCACCAAAATACCAAACTTAGTCTTTTGCCCCCAAATTTACCCAATTTAACCAAAACACCTCCAAACCTTAAATTTTACCAAAATTTCCAAAACTACCCAAACTACTCAAATTTATCCAAAAATCATCTTAAACTATTTGAAACTACCCAAATTGCCCAAAACTTCTCAAAATTACCAAAATTGCCAAAATACCCCAAATTTGCCAAAATTACCAAAAAACCCTTGGTGGCTCAAACTTTCCCAAGACTCTCAAAATCATCCCAAATGTCCCCAAAACTAATTTGGACCATTCAATTGAACCCAATTTGACCAACTTTGACCAAAATCCCTAAATTGCCTTTAAAGGCCTAACTACCCAATTCACCCCAAATTCCACCAGCTTGATCCCAATCTTCTTCAATTTCAATTCTAAATTCAAATTCATCACAATAAAACTCAATTTAAACCAAATCTAAGTCCAATTGACCCACATTTGAGTCAAAATTCAACCCAAATCAAAAAGCCCCAATTTGGCCTAAAACCAAAATCCCACTTAATTGAAACCCCAAATCCTTCCAATTGCCCAAATTATGCATCATAAAATCTTTGAAACAACTCCACCCACCAAATTGAACCCTCAATTGGCCTTGTTCAAGCTTCAATTTCATTGAATTTCAACCCAAATCTAAAATCCCAAAATTTACCCTAATTTAACAATGTGCTCAAATTCCACCAAATTGAATGACCAAACCCCAAAAAATGGCACTCAATTAATGTTGAAAACTCTTCATCACATCCCCCTAGAGCATTTTGAACCATCAATTTGGACTTAACCCAGCTCTAGTCTAACCTAATCCCAAGTCTAACCCACATCCCCAAATTGACCAAATGCCCAAAATTCCTTCAAATTGACCCACCAAATCAACTCAAACTCACTCCAAGTCTTTTCTAAACACTTTGTGAAAACCATCCACACCAAATTGCTTAATAAATTGAGCCCAATTTTATGGCTAGCCTAACCCAAATTCAACTTCAAGCCAATTTAACCCAAATTGAACCCATGCACCAAAATTGATTAAGTCAAGCATAGGTGACCAAATTAATGTCACCACGACTGCCAAATGGAACCTAGTGACCATGCTAGACCCACCTATCACAACCTATTTGAGGTTTGGACTAATGGTCCCTTGATTTATGGGATTTCACCCCATTTATTGCCTAAACCAAAATATCCTCACCATCGTCACTAACCATTAGTGGCTAACCATCATAAACCCTTTCCTGGCTCCCCTGACTTCTGTGGCCACCACCTCTGGCCATGCCGGCCGTCCTAGTGACCGGAAAACCACTAAATTGAGAGCCACCTTCTTTGAATCAAAACCCATTACACCCATCTAATGTGCCTAGCCTTGATTGGCCTTTACCATTATGCAGCCCTCCACCTCAGCACCCAATTGCATCTGAATTAAAGCCTTGAGCTCCACCTTAAGCCAATATATTTAAGCCCTTCCTCCATGGACAAAAAAGGAGATCTTCAAATTTCTTGAGGAAACTCTGTCTAATTGCTCCCAGAGCTCCTCTAAGACTCCTTAAGCTCATTGCAACCATCTCTTGACCATTTTTCCCACCACATGAGCTAAATTTTTTAGTTCAAAATCATGGCAAATTTTGGCCACCCACAAAACTTCCCCAAACCTCAAATTGAACTACTCTTAAGCTTTCTCAGAGCAAGAGAGGAAGATCCCCATTGAAATCTCCCTCTTTTGAGCTCTCCAAACCACTCATAGACCAAGGCCACACCCCATTTCATTGAACTCCTACTTGGAGCTTACACCAAAGGGAACCAACACATCCAGGAGGTTTATTGGAATCCACTGAAGCATCCACAAGCATCTAATTGAGGCCTCCCCTCTTAGAAAAAAAGTATAGGTCATTAACCCTAATCTTGAGCTCGATTTTCATCAAATTTGAAGTGAAGTTTAATTTCATAGCATTGTAACTGTATGGATGTGCTCACCATGAGTAGATGAAGGTGTATGAACAAACCCTATGTGATTTAGTTGAGTATCAAGTGAAAGCTTAGGTCTAGAAGTTTAATGGCTCGCGGGCTCTGGCTATCGGGGACGATGACAGAGAGCCGTCTAATCATGCGTGTATCGAACAGATGAACGAGATAGAGTCGGACGAAGCCTTCGTTTGTGAATAGCAGGACACATGGCTGTCGAGTTAGATGACAGCACTGAACTAGAATGCAATGCGTGGCACTTTGGAAAAGACAAGGATGACGCGGCGGATGAGTTGGATAAATCGAAAATTAGGAATTTCTTGATTTAAGTAAATACCATAACTTTGAAAAATCATATCTTTGTGTAAAAAAATCATAAAAATAAAATAAAAATAGCCTCTTGCTCAGTGAACACAGAAGAATAATGTGGACTAAAACTAAAAATTATTTGTTAACTCTCTGATTTTTAATGAATTAAATACTCTTTGGAGTATTTTAATTCATTATGACCAAGCATTGGTGACCATGGCTTGAAACTTCTTGGGTTCATTCCTTGTGACATAGGGGATGTTCTCTGTTTTTCCAAGATCAGAGGGCATCTTTATGCTTCTAACCCTAATTTTCAAGCTAGGATGGATATTTTGTCTTATTTTAATTATATAAATTAAAATACCACTTCAAAAATTATGGGAATAATTTTAGTAGGTTTCCTATGGTTAGAGAAGCTTAGGAAAAATGTCATGATGATTTGAATTATCTTGTACATTTATATTGTTAATTAAATGTAAATATCTTGCTTTAATTTATTAAATTAAATAATAAAAAAAAACTAACAAAATCAATTATATACTATGTGTAAAAATCATCTTTACCCGCTGTAAAAATTTAAAAATGTTTTGACTAAGTTTGAGCACTGAAGTTGACTTCTTAAGAAACCTTATATTTTTGCATAAAAATAATTATATTAAATTTAATGCATTTGGGAAAATTATGAGAAGTGTTTTTCGGAGTTCCTTGTGATCAGGGGCACTTAGAAAAAAATAAAATTTATTTTTGAGAAAATACTTAATTTTTAAGCTTTATTCTAAATTTAAAATAATTAAAAAAAAATTAAAAATCTTAAAAATACCAAGATATTTCAAAATGTGCCTAATTTTTCCTGATCACTTAGAACTTGTTAGGATATTTTTTTTTAATTTTTCTAAGATAAAAATAAATTTTCAAAAACTAAAAATGAATTTTTCTTATTTTCTCACTAAAATAATTATAATAAATAAATTAAAAATTATAAAAATAAAAAATTTGTTTCTTTGAGTTCCTTAAATTTAGAGAGGTTTAATAAAAATATAAAAATAATTTTTTTAATAAAACATCTTTTACATTCAAATTAAATCATAAAAATACATAATAATTACGAAATTAAATTAAAGATTTAATTCAAAAAATCATGAAAATTTTCCTAGGTGTTTCTCTGACATAAGGGGACCTCTAATAATTTTCTCATAAATAAAATTTTTAGTTTGGATAGATAAGAAAAATCAACTTTGAAAATGCTAACTTTTAAAGCTAAATAATTATTTAAATTAAATTAAAATTTTGAAGATCCACATTTTCTCCTATAATGTCTTAATTTACTCATGGATAGGACATTCTAAATTCTCAAAGTCATTTGAATTTTGATTAATGAGTTATGAGGTGAAGAGCCCAAAGGCAGAATGATAACTTTAGATTTTAATGCCTTAATTAAATTAAGGACGAATTGAAGTGAAAATAGGTAACTTTGATCCTAATGAACATTTTTGGATGATTGAAATAAAATGGGATTAAAAGGTAGGAAGTTTCTTGCCACCTTAAGAAAAAAATTATAATTTTCTTAATTATCATGACTTGAAAGTCAATCAAAATTAAACGATTCTCAAGTGATGGGTTCAAGTTAAAAAGATAATATTTCATTAATTTTAAGGCAATAATTGATGCAATGTGATCTTTTAATAAGAATGCATTTCATTTAAATCAAAATTTTGCTAAGTTACCATTTCACCTACTTTGATTGTTCAGGGCTTGGTAGTGACCTAGGCTTGACATTTAAACTCATTTGATTGGATTTAGAAGATAACATGATTGATGATTAACACCTCTTTACACTATAAGCCCGATTTTAACTTTAGGAACCAAAACCTTTACTTACTTAAAATTTACCTTAGGGACACCCACCCATGTAACTCTTAAATGAACATCAAGTGATTAATGGAGTGTCCTAGCCTTAGGATAAAAAAAAACATCAAGTTTCCTTGAGCAATGGGATAACCTTAGCTTAACCTTGGATGATTAATAAAAAGATACGATAAGTTCAAAATGAACTCGAAATATTTCAAGAAATCTTCAAAGTAGTTCAAGGTCATGCTTAGCACACTTTGAAATCTCTTGATTATTTTTAAGCGCAAATTGAACTTGTTATATTTTGTTATAAAATCATCCACTAAAATTCTCTAAGACTCAATAAAGTCATAGCTTGGGGTTTGATGGCTATACCTTCATCTACTCTTAGAATTTGAATTCTTGCAAAAATTATATACATTTTACCAAAGCTAACCTTTCAGGTGAAGGAGCAAGAAGAATCAACAGGTACGCTTTTAAGTTATTACATTTAGTTTTTCATACCTCTTGCTTCTTGTTTGCATGCTTAAAGTCACCCTGCATGTTAAGACAAAAACTAAAAAAATTAAACAAGATAAAATTCATCTCCACAACAGTTAAAATATAAGATAATTAAAAAAATTAATCATAAACAAAAAAAAATAAAAATTGCAACTAAATTAAAATGTCTCTATCGGATAATCGGGAATCCCTTTGAGGAGGTAACATACGATTGCTAACGAGATTTCCTACGGTCTAAATGAAAGTATGGAAATCATTAAGTTGAGTTTAGCAAATTAATTTGAACTAAGTGAATCTGAAAGAAAATAGTGGTGCCGGAATGAGGGAACCGTAGAATCCTAACCGGTGTCACTCTAGTCAACTTTAACATCCCCCATAATATTTAAATGACCATGACCTTAGGAAACATTTGATTTGGCAACATGACTTGATACATTAGAAAACTTAAACTCGGCACAATGAGGAGCTTAGAGCTAGCATTGTAAGCAACATGACCATCTTAAATAATAAAACATGTCTACATCAGCTAACGTTCTTTTTTGAATTAAACAACAAGCCATAAGATTTTGAGGTTGTCCGTCTAGTCTGACATTGTTGACCTCACTTTTGTTTGAGGTTTAGTTTTTCCTCTTTAATAGCCTAAGCCCTAGCATAGGACTTTCCTATTGACTATTCTTAGAAAACTAGACAAGGAACCCTCACCATTAGAAATTCTACACTCNGTAAGTTTAAATGGACTCGAGGCTTTTCACTAGTTGGTGAGAGGGAGGCATGGACCTGCTTCCTCTCCTAACTTGTTGGATACCTAAGAGGCCTAGTAAACTTAATAGTATTCGCTTAATGAAATCATTCTCANATACTTTTGGGAGACTCATGTAGGTGGTCTCCTAGACCCATTAGCCCTAGGCTAGGGTTTAGCTAAGATCACTACATAGAGAACCCAAAATGGGATTTCCATTGGTTCATGGCTTATTAATGGTGGTTGGCACTCCAACTCTACCAAGATACCCAACTTAGCCTTTTGCCCCTAAACTCCCTCAAATTACCTAAATACCTTTGGGACCCTAAATTTGACCAAAATTCCCAAAGTTACCCAAAATACCCAAATTGGTTCAAAAATCGTTTCAAGCACCTTGAAAACACCCAAACTACCCAAGATCACCAAGAATTGGCCAAATTACCAAAATGCCCCCTCCTTAGCCCAAAATTCCAAAAATTCCCAAAACCTCCCAAATATTCCCAATTTCATTTTTCTCAACTATCACGTGACCAAATTTGGCCAATTTGACCAGCTTTGTTCAAAACCCCCAAATTGCCCTTTAAAGGCCCATATTTTTTTAAACCTAACTCAAATGTCCATCCAATTGGTCTCAATTTCCCCCAATTTCAACTCTAAACTCAAATCCACTCTTGATGTGACCAATATAGAGCAAATCCATGCCCAATTAGTCCATGATTTGAACCTAATTTTGATTTAGATCAAAACCCCAGTTTTTGCCCTATGACTTGGATCCACCAAATTGAACCCATGGCCTACTCCATTTGCCACAATTTCTGTTGAAAAACCTTCATATTAATCCCATACATCAAAATTGACCTTCAATTGGCCTTGGTGAAGTCTCAATTTCATTTGATTTCAACCTAAGTCCAAAAAACCCCAACTTTGCCCCAAATTGGCCATGTCTCAAAATCTCACCAAATTGATGGAAATAACCCAAGATTTTCCACTCCATCCCTTCATGAAAAATATTAAAAACATCTCCCTTGATCATTTGAACCATTTAATTTAAACTTATCCCAAGGCTAGCCCAACCTAGACACATGTCTAACCCAACATGCCCAAATTGACCAAATTTCAAAAATCCTTCAAATTGACCCTCCAATTGAGCTCAAAATCACTTCAACCATTCACCAAAAATCTTCATAACAATAATCTACACAATGCTGATCAATCAATTAGGCCAATTGACATGGCTATCCTAGCCCAAACCCAAGATTTGATCACTTGAACCCACATTGAACCCATGCACTAAAGATGGCCTAACTACCCCAAAGTCACCAAATTAATGACTCCACAATCATTAGTTGGACATTAGTGACCAACCTAAACCTCTTAAAACCACCTAAACTAAGCCATGGACCAAAGGTTCCCTAAATTAAGGGATTTCATTCCATATTTGCTTAAGCTTAGGATATTTTTGCCAAAACGAGGCCTAAACACATTAAATTGATGTGACATATTCCCCTGGCTCACCTGACCTCCCTAGCCACCTCCCCTGTCCGACCGGCCAGCCTAGTGGCTGGAAAATTGCCAAACCGAGAGCCACCCTTATGGAATTAAACCCAATTCAAACCTAGAGGCCACCTCATCCAAGTTGAAGCTTAGAGCCTCTCTGCCCTCCACATAGGGAACACATTTCACCCCCCAATTGGCCATGGCAGCAAGCCTAAGGCCATTTTTATAAAATGCTCCCCTCCATAGCCATGGAGAGAGAGAGAACTGAAAATTCCTCTAAAAGACTTCCCAAAATTGATCCCAAAGTCTCTTTGAAACCTCCTTAGTGCAACCCAACCACCACATTGCCCTGAATCACCTTGTCGGAGCCCAATTTTTGAGCTCAAAACCTTGCCGGAGACAGGACAAAGCTCTCCACACCTTTAAACTCCACCAAACTCAAATTAAACTTACCCACTCCTTCACAAAATTGAAAGAAGCCAAGGCCCCATCAAATCCCCCTTCCATAGAGCAGCTAGTATAGACTTTGATCAACACCTGAAATCGGCCTTGGTCGAATTTGGGTCTAGACATTTCACCATAGCAGGAGGCTTAATCCCTAACTTCTTTGGACCCCAACAAACGTGTCGAGACTCTCTGATCAAAGTTTCCCTTCTCAGAACCAAGGTATTGATCTCCTCTTCCTCCTGAGCCTATTTTGATTCTCCAATTAATTAGGCTTAATTTAATTGCATGATTACCATATGAATATGTTCGTCTCACTTAGACGAGTCCATAGGATCAAACCCGAAGTGATTTGATTTAATCTAGGCTGAGATTTTGAGGTTTTAGTGTGGACGGTCAAGGGATCACTCTATCGGGGACGATGACGGAGAGACGTCCGATCGCGCGTGTATGGGATGGACGGAGGAGATCGAGCCGGACAACGCTTCCTTACATGAACCGCGGGCCGAGTCAGCAGCTACGTGGATGGCAGCATCCAACCAGAGCGCGTCATGTGTGCTTTCGAAGCTGCCTAGGATACAGTCAGTGCTGCGCGTTTAAATAGATAAATAGGGAATTTAAAAAATCAGAAAATGATCCCTAGCTTTAAAAATTCATATCTTGGTTTAGAAAAATCATAAAAATAAAATAAAAATACCCTCTTGCTCAGTATATCTTAGTGTAGAAAAATCACAAAAATAAAATAAAAATACCCTCTTGCTCAGTGAATAGAGGAGAATAATGTGGATATAATTTTAAGTCCATTTAATGCATGTTTTATTTTTAATTAATTAAACACTGATTTGGATGTTTTGATTCTCCATGCATGTAGTAATACACTATAACTTGAAATTTTAGCATATTTTTGTCTCTGTCTTAGAGAACATTTGCTGAGTTTTCTAAAGTCAGAAGAGGTTCCTAGACAGAGAATTATATTTTTCAATTTTATGTGCATTATTTGCTTAAAATAGTCATGGAAATTAGGATATTGCTTAAAAAATCCAAGAAAATTTTGGAAGGTTTATGATGACTAAAGAACCTCTAGAAAAATTTCTCATGAGTTAAGTCATTAAAAATACACCTAATCTTTACAAACCCTAAATCACTAAGATAACTAATTTTGAAAGATACAAATAACAAAATGACTTGATTTTTAATCTCGACTATTGGTTAGGATCCAGAGAACTCACCGTAAAAATTTCAGAACATTTTGAGTTCATTTTGTAACTTAAGTTGATTTTTAAGATAAATATTATTTTGGCACTTAAATGATTTTTAAAAATCAAAATATAACTCAACAATTTACAAAAACTCATTTATTTGAGTTCTCTGTGATTAGAGGTATTTTCTAAAAATAAAATAAAGTTTAAAATAAAAACTTGATTTTTAGCCTATTTTTAATTATTTAAATAATTAAAAATCACAAAAATAATAAAATTCATGGAAATGTTCTAAATTGCTTCCTAAGCACTTAGGAATAATTAGGATATTTTTTATGATTTTCTAAATAAAGATACTAAATTTTAAGCTTAAAAAATAATTTTTAAAGGCTAAAAATGGATTTTCACTAAAATAATTCCAATAAATCAAATAAAACTCAAAAAAATATAAAATTCTTTCCTCTAGGGTCTCTAACCTTGAGAAGATTTTTCAAAAATACAAAACTTAATTTTCCCAATTTAAAATATTTAATATTTATTAAATACCCAGAATTTAAAATAATTCTTGAAATTAAAATAAAATTCAAAAAATCATGAAATTTTGTTCAAAGGCTTCTCTAATCTAGTTCTATCTCCAGTAAAAATTTCAAGGGATTAGGATTTCCCTTGGTCAAGTTAGGAATTTTCTTTCAAAAATCTATTTTTTGCATGAAAATAATTATATAAATTAAAATAAATTTTCAAAAATCACATTTTCTCCTATGATGTCTTAATTGACCCATGAATGTGGTATTATAAAAATTTCAAAGTCATTTGGATTAAATTTGATAAATTATGAAGTGTTAGAGCCTTAAGGATAAATGTGTAACTTTGGAAATTTATCATTAATTAACATTTAGGCTTAAATCAAGGAGGGAAATGGGCAACCTCTGATCTTAATCAGTTTATTTGGATGATTGAAATACAAGTGGTCAATTGGTAGAAACCAACCTCCCTTTCTTAATTGAAAAGATAAGTTAATAAATTTCTAGATTATTAAAATTTGAAAGTTTATTAAAATAAAATGAACCTATGACTTAAGAGTATAGATTTTGAAGTCAATAATTAATCAATTTAATACCCCTATTTTGTTTTCAAATGAAATTCAAATAATGAATCATGACCACCTAAAGCTTAACCTTTTCAAAACTAATTAAGACACTCACTAAGATCTAAGGGCTTAGTAGTGACTTAGGCAAAATCAAGTTTCATTTAAATAAGGATTAGAAAGTAAATATCATTGAAAACTAGAACACCTTTCCAAACAATACAGGTCCAATTAGGACCAAAATTTGGCTAAGTGTTCTAATAATACTAACTTGCCTCTTTAAGGGTCTTCGCCCACATAATATTCAAAATTAAATTACAAATGATAATTACATTACTCTTAGGGATAATTGATACATCAATGTTCATTGAGCATTAGGGTGTTTATAGGATGAATTATTAAGCAACATAATAAGTTTAAATGAGCTCGAGGCTTTTCACCAAGTGATAAGAGGGAAGCATGGACCTGCTTATTCCTCTTAACCGGTTAGATACCTAGGAGATCTACTAAACTTAATATGTTTTGCTTGACAAAAATCATCCTTAATTAAACTCTTAAGGACCCACCAAGATATGACCTAGGGTTAGGGAGGTCGTCAAAATTTTACTTCCCTGTTTCATATAAATTTCATTAACATGTCTTTTAAGTTTCAGGTGGTGGAACGAGAAGACTCACGAGGTACACTTTTATAGTTTTCAGCGTTGTCTTTCTTATAATTTCATACTATACTTTTATACCTGCAAATTTGATACCAAGATAAAATTCACTACCACAACATTCAAAATATAAAACAACTCAAAATTTAATCACAAACATCACACAAAACTACAACTGCAACTAAATTAAGATGTCTCTATCGGATGATCGGGAATCCCTCAGAGGAGGTAACCTACGGTTGCTAACGAGGCTTCCCACGATCTAAATGAAATTATGGAACTCATTAAGTTAAGTTTAGTAAATTCATTTGGACTAAGTGAATCCAATAGAAAATAGTGGTGCGGAATGAGGGAACCGTAGGATCCTAACCGGTGTTGCTCTAACATGCCCCATTAAAATTTAAAGAACTTCAACCATAGGGCCACCTGATTTCACATCATAACTTGACACACTAGAAAACTCAAACTCGTCACAGGCAAGGAGATTGGAGCTAGCTTGGTGGGTAGCACAGCCATCTTTAACAACAAAACCTGTCTTCCCCAACTAAACCAATCTTCCTTCCTTAGACTTAAGCAACAAAGCCATAGGACTTCAAGGTTGCTTGCTTATGCAAAGTAAATTCTCATCTTATCTTTAGGCCTTTGTATAGCCCTGCTATACAATATAACCTAACTCGTCTTAGGATTCTGAGGTTGTCGTTTGTCTTGACCTAATTCCTCACATCTTTCTATCTATATGTGTGATAGTTTCACACGAATGTAAGCCCTAACTAATAAAATTGACAGGATGAAACACCTAAATATTTCTCCTCAAAACTGAAGCCAAACATTAAAATAGCTTGGGAAGTCACTGAGGTTCTCCTCTGGATCCATGACATCCCCTAGTTCTTCCTCCTTTGGACTCTACAACAAAATGTTCCAAATTTGAACCAATCCCCTTTCAGACCTCTACGTCCGATCTCATTGAAAAGTCCTACCCTTTGAAACTCCTTGAAGATAGTATTTCCTGATTTTTATCGAGAGTATTCTTAGGTGACTTTGATCATTTAAGATGTAATTACTATAGGGGCTTGCACTTATAGGAAGCATGTTTGAACCCAGCTTAATATAAACCCTATTCAATTATTTATATTAAATAGAGGGACTTGTCGGCAAATACAAAGGTTTTGCAGACCAAACGGATGTCGTATATTCCTTAGTTTATTTGATTAAGCCTCATTCTCAAGTCTTGTGTTTATCCTTTGGGATATATACAGGATTTGAGGTGCAACGCTCTTTCATTTAAACTATGAAAAATATGGGGTCAGCTTGATTTCATATTTTTCTAAAACTAAATATATATGTAAATTAAAACATCCTTCCAAAGCAGGCGACGGAATTTCAATTTCAGTGACCTATAACTTCTTACGGGAAACTCTCAAACCAAAAAATAGCGCCGACAGACATAAATCCTCAACCTTATCTTCAGGCTTTTGTATGGCTCTGCTATACAATATAAGACCTAGCTCATTTTAGGACTCTGAGGTTGTCTTTCTTCATGACCTAAATCCTCACATCTTCCAGGCTATTTGTGTGATCGTTTCACACAAATGTAAGACCTAGTTAATAAAATGAGCAGGATGAAACATTTAAATAACTAGGTCTTTCTTCAAGCCAAACCATATGATAGATTGGGAAGTCACCAAGGTTCTCTTCAGGATTCGTTACATCCCCTAGTTCTTCTTACTTTGGATTCCAAAATAAATTGTTCCAAATTTCAGTCATTCCCCTTTCACACCTCTTTGTCCAATCTCTTTTAAAAGACCTATTCCTTTAACTTTTTTGAAGACAATATCCCCTAATTTTTATCGAGTGTTTTCTTAGGTAACTTTGGTTATCTAAGATGTAATTAACTATATGGGCTTTCATTTATAGGAAACTTTCAAGAACCCAACTTAATATAAACCCTATTTAATTGATCATATTAAATATAGGAACTTGTCATCTAATAATAAAATGGTTTCATAAACCAAACGAATGTCATATATTTTGTAGTTTATTTGATCGAGCCTCACCCTCAAGTCTTATGTTTATCTTTCGGGATGGAAACATAGCTTGAGGTGTAGTGCTCCTTCATTTGAACTATGAAAGATATGAGATCAGTTTGATTTCATATTTTTCTAAAAACTATAGATATATATGTAAATTAAAATGTCATTCCAAAGCGGGCGACGGGATTTTTATTCCGGCGGCCGACAGCTTCCAATAGGCAACTCCTCAACTTTTAAGTGTCAACACTTTCCCACCTTTAAAATGACTAGAACATGAACTAATTAGCACTCTTTGTGAATTTCTAGGCTGCTACTCCTGTATAACTCACCCTATCCTCTGCAGTGGAAGAAGAAGGGATCTCCACAACAAACAAAACCCATTAAGTAACCAACTAGAATTAATCCTCATAAGCATGTATTGTACTTCTATTTATTGGCTCTTCAACTTATCTTCCATGACTCTTATAAAATTTTTGCACAATTCCACACACAATCTACACGTCTAAAATCTCAAACTGCAGCAGCTGCACCTGACAGTTTCTGGTGCTTAGACACCGGGCTTTCTGTCTACTGAAGAGTGGACAGGCGCCTAAGATACCAAGGGTTTCAGCACCTAGGAGCCCATTTCATAGAGCATATACACCCAATGGTTGGTGCCTAAGGGTCAACCTCTTGAATTGGTAAAGCAGGGACAGGCGCTTAGGCGCCCAATGGTCTAACGCCTAGGCCCCAGTGACACTTTGCACCTTAAAGCTCTATGTCTTCTCCAGGTTTCTCCACTTCAAGTTTTTATCATAGTTGTAAGATAAACACAAAAATACCTTTCTTTGGGTGCAATTTAATCCATTAAAATGTATAAAAAAAACAAGAAATACTGGCTAACTGAAGCGGGTGGTTTTGTGGTATGTTGTAAATATCTTTCAATACTACAATACACACATGACAGTACGAGTAGTAAATATGCAGTTAAATCCCAATAAAAATAAATTCAGTATAAATAGTTTTATCTTTTAAAATCTTTAAGCTATCAAACCATAATAATAATGCAAGTATACATATCGCTCAAGAAATAAAGGACTCTAATGTAGTCCTAAGTATTGATCCCACAGGGAGTTGGAAATTCTTATGGTTATAACATCAAACACAATATTCAAACTATTAAACTTAAGTAAGCAACAAATCTAAAGTAAGTTTATTGTGCACTAAATGAAATGCAGTTAAAAGAACTAAGTTAACTTAACTATTTGCTAAACTTTAAAAGTAAACTTATAAAGACTAAACAAAGTTTTATAGTGAATAGTTCAAATTTAAGAAAGCATCTTTCCCCTTTACAATGAGTTTATGGATTGTGAAGTAATTAAAATTATTTAAAATATGTATAAAATTGTATTGTACCAAATAAGAGTAATCATATTATTTACTCTCCGAGAGTCTATAAAAAATATTAATTAATTCAAAGTTTGGTCCCTAAATCTATGGTTAGGTTGAGAGGATACTGGCTGCCACTCCATAGCTCTGACTTCTCCCTCCCCTGAGGGCTAACAATCTTGTTTTAGTTACCAAACAACTGGATCAATTTAGAGATTTTAGTCTGTCACCTTAAAATCACCAGATCTATGTCCATCAAAGTATATTTCCCTATTTAGTTGCACGCAGCCACATGGACTTCATTCTCACCCATGAAATTGAATGTGACTCTCTTGTTGTAGAAAATATAGCCCATTTGGATCTTATGTTTCTCAACAAATTTTAACATTTCAATTGGCCAGATTGAAAAGTAAATGAAGATCAGAGTTTGAATCATCACAAGTTATTGACATTTAAAACCTTATATAATAAAATTAATTCTTCACCAAACCATATCTCATTGTAGGTGGAAAGATAAAGAAGACTACTCATAATTCATGAGAAAGATATGACAAAATATAGATTTTATGAATAAAAATAAGTTTACAAAATAAAGACAAAAAATAACACAACTTATCTAACACTCATTCTTAAGCAAACCCCTAGAAGTTCTTTTTAAGCACTTTCTCTCTTTACAATCACACTCAATTCTATCTTAAAAATGTAATGTGGAAAAAATATCTCACCTTCTCTCTCCATTTACAACTCTAGAAGAAAATCTTCCCTTCTCCTAAGACTTCTCTTTCACGCAAACTCTTCTCTTCAAACCTTTTACCCGACTTCTCTAGGCTCTTCCCTCTCTTTTTAAATAGAGCTAGCCTTCATTTTTCAGAGAATTCAAAATTCCCTCCTTTTTACCAAAAGGTGCACCTCTTCACACCAAAAGACAAGTCACTTCATTTAAGAGCCTTTCCAAAGTGTCTAGATGCATTGAATCACTCCATAAGATGTTTGAATTGATTGGAGCCTTCAAACACTGCTCAAAATATAGTTACTAACTACCTTACTATGTCTTTTCTCTTCTCTGGCGCCAATTCTGGCTGTAGCCTACTGAAGTCCATGCTAGTCTGGATTCTGGTGCTTCTGGCACCACTTCTCTGTAAAATGGCGCCCCTGGCGACAGCTCTCTGAAAAATGGTGCCTTTAGCACCAGGATGCTGAAATAATTCATTTTGACTCCTAATTTCTTCCTTTTTGCTTCTTTTTGCTCCAATTTCCTATAATTGATATACCTGCAACAAAACATGAAAGTACCTATTGGCACTAAAAAGCTGAGGAGCTGTCGGTCGCCAGAATCAAAACCCATTCGGTTGCTTCTGAAGGACATTTAATTTATATATAAAATTTGGCTAAGTGTT
>JXCR01068734.1:156533-179083 GCA_002079205.1 Phalaenopsis hybrid cultivar
TATATATATATATATATATATATATATATATAGTTTTAGAAAAATATGAAATCAAACTAATCACATATCTTTCATAGTTTAAATGAAAGAGCTCTACAACTCAAGCCATGTATCTATCCCAAAAGATAAACACAAGACTTGAGGTTGAGGCTCGATTAAATAAACTAGGGAACATATGAAATCCATTTAGTCTGATAAAACCATTTTATTTATAAGCTGACAAGTTCCCCTATTTAATATGAAAAATTAAATAGGGTTTATATTACGCTGGATTCGTAAAAGTTTCCTATAAAGGCAAGTCCTTATAGTTAATTACATCTTAGATGACCGAAGTCACCTAAGAAAACTCTCGATAAAAATTAGGGGACATTATCTTCAAGAATTTCAAAGGATAGGGATTTTCAAAAAAATCAGAGAAAGAGGTGAGAAAAGAGAATAACTCAAATTTGGAACATTTTATGAAATTCAAAGGAAGAGAGACTAGGGGATGGCATAAATCCGGAGGAGAACCTCGGTGACTTCTCAAGCTACCTTATGGCTTAGCTTCAATTTAGAGGAGAAATATTTAAATGTTTCATCCTGCCAATTTTATTAATTAAGGCTTACATTTGTGTTAAACGATCACACGAATAGCCTGGAAGATATGAGGATTTGGGCCATGACGAGTGACAACCTCGAAATCCTAAGATGAGTTAGGGCTTAGATTGTACTGTAGAGCTGTACAAAGGCCTAAAAAAAGTTGAGGATTTATGTCGCACTAGTCAAACAACCTCGAAATCCTATGGATTGTTGTTTAGTTCTATGGAATGAATGATTTAGCTGGTGTAGACATGTTCTGCTGTTGAAAATAGTTGTGCTACCTACAATTTTAGCTCTAAGCTCCTCATCATAGCACCTTTGAGTTTGATGTTAATTTTAAGTGTACATGCAATTGTTGAGTCAACGGTCTGCTACCGGGTACCTCCTATAAAACTAACTACTGGCCTCCTACTCTAAGGTATAGTGTGTAAAAGAAATAGTAGCAGGTATAACAAAGGAAATAGTGACAGTACAGTATGTATAAGAATAGTTAAGCATGTAGTATAAGAAAGTAGTAGAATGTACAGTAAAGAAAAACAGTAAGGTGTGTTGTAAAGTAAAGTACTGTAAATGTAAAACAAACCTGTATACCTGGGAGGTCCGCTGCTCCTTTAAGTGTGGTTGATGTAGCAAATATAAGTATAATGATAGAATTTAAGAAAGAAACTAGCATGCATTGTATAAGTAAATGTGAAAAACAAAAGAAACACCACCTGAAAACTCAAGAAGAAGCGGCAAATGATCCACGATGGAAAAATCGAAAAAAATAGTGAATGACAACTCAAAGAAAGCCATGGAAAACATGAGAAAATCTTGGAAAAAAACCACAAGTGCTTTACCAAAAGCACCAATAAAATCACATGAGAAACTTGAAGAGAGAAAAATACAAGCAGTCGGGTTTGGGCTAGGCTTAGATACTATATATATGTACTTGAGGGACGTGGAAGGCTACTATCGGTCACCCAAATGTATAGAGCCCGCCACTCAACTAGAAGGATGTCCTACTGGTACGCCTAAAAATGTCTTATTTTTATGTTTTATTTTGTAATGATATTGCACTTTAAAGGTATTTTTTATTGTGTTTTTGGTTGTAGGTACATCAAATTGAAGAATTTGGAGTGATTGGAGCAAAAGGAATAAAAATGGACCAAAAAGGAACAAATCAGGTCAAATCAAGGCACACCGGAGCCATGGGGACCTAAACCGAACACTTAAGTGCTTGTGCTTGGCACTTAAGAGCCTAAAATGTGCTTAGGCACCACTAGACAGAGAGGGGGCGCTTAAGCGCCGGTGAAGGTTTTCAACATAACTTCTAGAATATACGTCAGATTTGGACAATTTTTGAAGTGGTGCTTGGTGCATCTCTTGGGGAATTCATTTGAATTGATAAAATGGACTTTCTAGAAGAATTTAGGGCAGTTATATGGAGTTTTAAAGAGGCACTTAAGGCACCATTTGGAAGATTCAATGAATATGGACAGTTTTGAAGAGACACTTAAGCATCTCTTGGGAAATTATAAAAAAAGGCTTGAAAATGCTTTTAAAATAACTCTTGGACTCTTAAATCAAATAGAAGAGGAGAAGGCTTGGAGAAGAGGAATAAGGCTTGGGCATGAGCCCCAAGTGGGGTTGCAAGGTGAGAAAGAAAGAGAGAGTGAGAGATTTCTTCTTTTCTTTTCACTTTATTCTTGGAGAGAATTGTAAGGAGATTGCTTTTACTATTCAAGGAGAGTTTGATTTCTATGAGATAAGTATTTTCATTGTATTTTGATTTGAATTTGGTACTTTATTTGTATGGTTTCAAAGTCTTGTTCAATGAAGAGTTTTTGTTGTTTCTCCATGTGTAGTGAGTAGTTTTCTTTACTCTTCCCTCTTGTAATGAGTTAGTATGCATGTGTAGGATATAGAATAGAGTAGAGTGAGAATATATTGTGATGATTTTACTTTGTTCTTCATTTACATGTAAACTTGATCAACTTGCATGTTAAAATCTGTTGTGAGAACATGTAAGATCAGGGATGGTATTGTCTCAATCAATTGTGGTAGAATCACCTGAGATTGTATGGATGAGAATGTAGTCTATATAGTTAAGTGCAAATAAATAGGGAAATAATCTTTAAAGGGTGTATAATTAGAGTACTTTATATTGATAGGGTAAAGCCCTTAATTTGGTCTATTGTTTTAGGTTTTGATGCGAGATGTTAGCCTCCAGGTAAAGGGATAAGAGGAAACTTTAGAGTGAGAGCTAGATTCTTCCCTGCCTAGCCCGTCTTAAGAACTATTCAAACTTTAGATTAACTAATGTTCTTTATAGAATCTCTAGTAAGGGTAAAGAATATAATTTCTCCTATTTGTCATAATCTCTTTCACTACTTGTTTTACTTTTACACATGTCACTAATTTCATTGCATGAGGAAGAGTGCTTTTAATATTTAGACCCCACTTTTTGATTTTCACTAAGTATTTTAGTTTAAGAGTAGAAGTAGTATTGTAGAGATAGTTGTAGGATATAATCAAAACCAAACTTATATGGACCTTCCAAGCTAGGGCATGTTATTCTAGCTAGAACTTCTCTTGAAAGCCGTCGTGATTAACCTCGATCTCCATGAGATCGGTATTCGGGGCTTAATCAGAAAGCCCTATATTACTTGATAATGATACGTATACTTACGTAGAATCCCTAAAAATATAATTGAAATCTTACTTTGCTTAGGATCAAGTTTTCAGTGTCATTACTGAGGATTAAAATCTTCAAGTAGTGGTGACAAGTTCTTAAATTCTCCATATAAAAAAGAATATCGGGATCAAGTTTTTGGTGCCATTGTCAAGGATCGCAACGGTTGATCTTGAATTTTAGGAGAATTTTAGTTGAAGTAATTAGGCTTATACTTGGAAACTGTAGTGTCGTAAAAACTATTTTTGTGTGAAAAGTGTTTTTTGTATGAAAAGTGTTGTGAAAAAAATTATTTGTGTGAAAAACAAGGTGTTTGTGAAAATATTTTATAGTGTTGAATATATTTTTTGTTTTATTTGTTTAATTATTAATGTATTATTTTTTATGTTGCGTATGTAAAATAAAGGATCTCCAAGACTTGTGCCTTATGATCCCGAGTTGGAAAAAAGAAAAAAAATTTAAAAATAGAAAGGACTTGAAAAACTAGAAATGGAAATGGAAAACATTCAAAATAATAACTTGAAAAATTATCATAAATCATTGATGGATTATGTAAATCCTACGATAGATAAAATTCACTCAAGTATACAAACAACTATTGTATAAGTTGACTTGTTTGAACTAAATCCAACAATTATCCAACTGGTGCAAAACAACCAGTTTGGGGGAACTCCTTCAAAGGATCCATATTTACACTTCTCAAGTTTTCTAAAACTTTATGCTAAAATTCATTATAACGGCATGTTAGATGATATTGTTAGAGTAAGGCTTTTTTCTTTCTCACTAAGGGATAAGGCTAAAATGTGGTTATACTCATTAGCACCTAGCTCTATTAAAAATTGGGAGGAGTTAACTAAGAAATTCTTAGCTAAGCATTTTCTACCTTCAAGGACTACTAAACTTAGAAACAATATTATCACATTTTGTCAGTATAAAGGGAAATCAATATACAAAACCTGAGAAAGATTTAAGGAACTCTTAAGTAAGTATCCACACCATGCTCTGTCCCGATTGGTTAATCATTTAAACTTTTTACAATGGTTAGTAGGATCCCTTAGGTCTACAATTGACGCTGCCACTGGTGGATCATTAATGTCAAAACCATTTGATGTAGCATATGCGTTAATTGAAAAAATAGCTACAAATGAATTTCAATGGCCCTCTGCAAGGGAAAGTCCTAAAAAGGTAGTCAATGTTCATGATACAGATGCGTTTGCAATTCTTGTATCTCAGGTTGCTACAATATTAAGGAAGTTGGACCAACTTAGAATGAACCAGCCTTAGTTCCCTTCAGTAAGTGAGGAAAGTAGATTTGGGCATATGATTGATTTTAACTTATTATATGAGACTTAAATACCATAAACAACCCGTATTCTAACTTTTACAACCTAAGTTGTAAAGACCATTCTAGTTTTAACTGGTATCATATTATTGAGGGTGGAAACCAACAATGGGAAAGTAATCATGCAAATCCTAATGTAAGTTGGAATAATCAAAGGAATACAAACTATAGACCTTCATATCTACCAAACTCTTACAATGATCATCAATTTGAGGATAAAAAGATGTCTATAGAAGAAGTGGTATTACAAATGGAAAACTAGTTACAAAGTCAAAATGTTGCGATTAGAAACATAGAGAATCAAGTGGGACAAATTGCCAATTCACTTAGCAATAGACCCTAAGGAACACTTCCTAGCAACACTGAGATCAACCCTAAAGAGAAAAATGATGAACAAATAGACGCTGTCCAATTAAGAAGTGGAAGAGAGATAGAGGGTGTGGTTAGAAAAGAGAAAGAAGTTGTGAGAGAAATAAAGGAAACTAAAAGACCTAAAGAACATGTTTCTAAGGATTTGGAAAAATTAATATCTCCAACTAAAATTAATTTAGAAATACCATCACCTCCATTTCCTCAAAGACTTAGACAGCATGAGTTGGATAAACAATTTTTAAAGTTCATGGAAGACATAAAAAGTTAACAATAAATATTCCTTTCGCAGAAGCTTTGGAACAGATGCCAAGTTATGCAAAATTTATGAAGGAGATATTAAACAAGAAAAGGAAGTTTGGGGATTGCAAGACAGTTGCACTAACTAAAGAGTGCAGCGCTATATTTCAGAAAAAGCTTCCTAAAAAACTTAAAGATCCTTCTAGCTTAACAATTCATTGTGAAATTAGAGAAAGATTATGTGGAAAAGCTTTATGTGATTTAGGATTGAGCATTAATGTGATGCCTCTCTATATTTAGAAGGTTAGGTTTAGCCAATATTTCTCCCACTACTATAATCAGTTAGCTAATCGATCTATCATTTATCCAAAAGGGGTTATAGAAGACATGCTTGTTAAAGTTGATAAATTTATCTTTTCTATGGAGTTTATTGTATTATATATGGAGGAAGATAAAGAAAATTTAATTATTTTGGGGAGACCTTTTCTTGTTACTGGACAAGCTATGATAGATGCACAAAAGAGAGAGTTAACTATGAATATTAATGACCATGAAATCACTTTTGATGTTTTAAAGGGTATGAAGTATCCGGCTGAGAAAAAAATGATGATTGTTTTTGGGTGGATGAAATTGATTATCTAAGTAAAGACCATTTCTAAGAAATTTTTGAGAGTATGTTAACAAATGACATCGAATTGGACTATCATGATGAGTTGAAAATGTTGTTTAAAGAAGACTGTATGCATGTTGAGGAAAGGTATGAAATAATGGATGTTACCAAAAATATTAAACTTTTAATTCCATCTGTTGAAAAATCTCATGAACTTAAGATGAATGTACCCCATAAAATTTTAAAGCCTACTTATTTAGGGAATTCATCTACATCACCAGTCTTTATATCTTCAGATTTGACTCAATCACAGGAAGAACCTAAATTAAATGATGAAATCAGTAAAAGATCTCCTAAGAAAGAGTTATTCAAAATCACTAAATAGCATATTCCGTGGTATACAAACAAAATGAATGAGATTCTGATGCTCAGGAAACCAATGTATACATTGGATACATCGGGTCGTCGATGTTATACCATGCGCTTTGTGGAAGGCAACCCATGGTTATCTTTGTTATCTTTTGAGTGTGATTATTGTTATTTTAGATTGGATATTAGTGAGATGTTGAACTTTGATCCGTGTTTGATGTGTAAGAGTGGATTGGATTAATGTTGTAAGGTAATTCCTTCATCATGACTAGATTTGTATATGATTTTTGGTAGTAGCAGGTTGGCGAGTCTGTTATGACTTAGTTCTCAACAAGAGCTGAGCATGACCTTGATGCATGTAGAGTTTAGACTTAGACCACTCCATGTTAACTATTTTACTTCCTTTATCTGATTTTGTCTTCACTGAGTAAGGTCATGTACTTACTTAGTGAACAACATCTAGATGAACTGCACTATTTTTATTTATCAGAGTGTGTAGAATTTAAACTTATAGTGACCTTGAAATTGGCAACACATGAGGGAATTCTAGTCCATGGATGATAACCATATAAGGTTTTATAATACACCCACTTTATTAGCGTAGTTTCTTTCGTTATAAATTGAAAGTAAGGAGGGGAAATGTGAGTAGAAGGGAGATCAAATTAACCTCAGTCGTTGTTTGTTTATGAATCTGTGAGGTCTATATATTGGAGTTTGTGTGTCTATGTTTGTATGTCAAGTTAAATGAGTCTTTATAGATGACAAAACATAACTCAATATTTTAAACTTGTTAGCATCCAACAATTCCTTTATGAAGTTTAAAATGTGTTACTTTTTAATCTTCAGTTTGTACCTGTTCTACTATTTAAAATTTTTTTATAAAGTTATGTCAAGCATGTTTAGGCTAGATTTACTTTCTACTGCAATATTTTACCATGTGTTAGTTGTTGATATTTTTGTAGGATGTGTAGTAAATTGTAAAAGTGATCTTTCCCTGCCACATATTTTTTGAACTTCAATGATACACATGTTTGAGCTTAAGTTTGGGGGGAGGGGGAGAAAAATGTTTCAAATTTAAACATTATTTGTTTTTAAAAGTACTACAAATAAATTTGTATTTTATTCTAATGATTATTGTTATGTGGAGTCATCTTAAGGATGCTAGAATTTTAAGTATAAAAATAAAGTAGGAAAATTTAGTTGATATTTTTGGTGAAAAGGGTGAACCTAGAGTTAAGGATATTTATTGGAGAGCTTGGGAAAATGAATAACTATCTTTAGTAGTAAAAGTTGTATTTTTTTTGAAAAATTAAGGATTCTTAGAATTTTTATTTTTAAACATTTAATGCTCTCTTAGAAAGTATTTTAAATATATATAATATATATATATACATACATTTTTTCAAGTGAGGGAAAGTGATAAGTTTTAACTTTAGAGAAGGATAATGGAATTCAAAATTATTTAAGGACATCTCTAGATATAGTAATCCTCACATACAAAATAAAAAGGAAAAAAAATAATGGATCAAAACAATCCAGAAAAAGAAAAAGAAAATGCTAAAAAAAAAGAAAAAAAAAGAAGAATAAAGTGAGGAGAAGCTTGAGGAGAGGTCTTAATAAAAAATTGGTTTCACTTGAGTCTTTCTAGAGTAATGAACTTAAAACAATCCTAAGCTTGATTTTTATACTTATACTAGTAAAAATTATTTTTAAGAGGGTTCTTAAATCTAGAAAGGAAAGTTCATAGGATCCAAAGTTTAAAAAATCTGCATATATTTTTGAACTAGATAGGAAAACAAATTTCCAAGTTTGATGATAAATATTTTAGACCCTGGGCTAGTCTGATTCACTAGAGGTTCTTCTTATTTGAACTATCACATTTTTAGAACAAAATTTTAATAATTCTAAGGGATGACCCATTAACTCTAATTTACATAAATTATTTTAAAAATTTAGTATTACTTGAGGACAAGTAATGTTTAAGTTTAGGGGATTTTGATACGCTAAAAAATGTACTATTTTTATGCTTTAATTGATAATGATATTGCACTTTAAAGGTATTTTTTCTTGTGTTTTTGGTTGTAGGTACATAAAATTGAAGAATTTTGAGTGATTGGAGCAAAAGGAACAAAAATGGACAAAAACGGAGCAAACCCGAGCAATCGGGTCAAATCAAGGCACGCCTGAGCCAAGGGGACCTAAACCGGACACCTAAGTGTCTGTACCCAGTGCTTAAGTGCCCAAAATGGTGCTTAGGCGCCACCAGACATAAAGGGGGTGCTTAAGCGCCCCAGAATTGGCACTTAGGCGTCGGTGATGGTTTTCAACATAACTTCTAGAATATACGTCGGATTTAGATGATTTTTTAAGCAATGCTTCATGCATCTCTTGGAAAATTCATTGAAATTGATAAAATGGACTTTATAGAAGAAAATTTGGGGTGGTTATATGGAATTTTGAAGAGGCACTTAAGACACCTTTTGGAAGATTCAATGAATATAGACAATTTTGAAGAGACACTTTGGGAAATTATAAAAAAAGACTTGAAAATGCTTTTAAAATAACTCTTGGACTCTTGAATCAATTAGAAGAGGAGAAGGCTTGGAGAAGAGGAAGAAGGCTTGAAAGTGAGCCCCAAGTGGGGCGGCAATGTGAGAAAGAAAGAGAGAGTGAGCGATTTCTTCTTTTCTTTTCACTTTGTTCTTGGAGAGGATTGTAAGGAGATTGCTTTTGCTATACAAGGAGAGTTTGATTTCTATCAGAGATAAATATTTTCATTTTATTTTGATTTGAATTTATTACTTTATTTGTATGGTTTCAAAGTCTTGTTCAATGAAAAGTTTTTGTTGTTTCTCCATGTGTAGTGCATGGTATTCTTTACTCTTTCCTCTTGTAATGCGTTTGTATGCATGTGTAGGATATAGAATTGAGTAGAGTGAGAATATATTGTGATGATTTTACTTTGTTCTTCATTCACATATAAACTTCATCTCAACTTGCATATTAAAATCTGTGCTGAAAACATGTAAGATCTGGGATGGTATTGTCTCAATCAATTGTGGTAGAATCACATGAGATTGTATGGATGAGAATGTAATTCATATAGTTAAGTGCAAATAAATAGAAAAATAATTTTTAAAGGGTGTAGAATTAGAGGACTTTAGAGTGACAGGCTAAAGCCCCTAATTTGGTCTATTATTTTAGGTTTTGATGCGAGATGTTAGCCTCGAGGTGGAGGGATACGAGAGAACTCTAAAGTGAAAGCTAGTTTCTTCCCTGCCTAGCCCGTCTTAAGAACTATTTAAACTTTAGATTAACTAATATTCTTTATAGCATCTCTAGTAAATGTAAAGAATATAATTGCTCCTATTTGTCATAATCTCTCTCACTACTTATTTTACTTTTACACATGTCACTAATTTCATTGCATGAGGAAGAGTTCTTTTAATATATTAAACCTCACTTTCTGATTTTCACTAAGTATTTTAGTTTAAGAGTAGTGATAGTTGTTGGATATAATCAAAACCAAACTTATATGAACCTTCCAAGCTAGGGTATGTTATTCTAGACTAGAACTTCTCTTGAAAGCCGCCGTGATTAACCTCAATCTCTATGGGATCGATATTCAGGGCTTAATCAGAAAGCCCTATATTACTTGATAACGATACGTATACCTATGTAGAATCCCTAGAAATATAATTAAAATCTTACTTTGCTTCAGATCAAGTTTTCGGTGTCATTACCGGGGATTAAAATCTTCAAGTAGTGGTGTAAACTTCTTAAATTTTGCATATAAAAAAGAATATCGGGATCATCTACTAAACCTAACTTAGGAGGGTGCTCCTTAGCCCGATACCAGTAATCGATAAGAGGACAACTAAGTTACAATATGTTTAAAATTTATATTTTAGCATGCACATGGATTTCAAGCATACAAAAGGAAGTTGTATTAACTTTGTAGTAGAAATACTTTTATAAATATTGTACATGTTCTTATCGTGTCTATTCTTATAAATTTTGAAAATTATGATTGTCTACGAGTCGATCACACCGTCGAGCGTAGGACCACCAACAACCTTAAAAGGTATGGGTCCCCGCTAGTCTTGTGTCAGTGAATGATGTTATCATCCTATGATTCAAAAGATCCTTCCTCTTTTTCTTTTCTCTCCTTTTCTTTTATTGCAATCAATTTGACCCTTTAGAATTAGGCCCCAAAACATTTCCAAACACCTCAAATTATTCCTCGAAAGGGGCATTCAAACTCTTCCAAACAACTAGAATTAAAATATTTCAATTTATGAACATCAAAACATTTAATTTCACCTCGAACTAAAAGTTTCCAATGCCAATACAAACCCAACATCATCTAAAAATCCCATATAGGTGCTCACGAACAGGGCAGCAAGGAACCACCATACAGGCGCACAAAATGACCAACTAACATGGGTAAGGAGGCTCTCAGCTTGGGGCAGAAAGGTAGCAAACCAAACCCCACAAATGGCCAAACAACCAAGCCACCACACAAGAATCCCGAACCCAGCAAGGCCAAAACCGCAACCACCATAAGGCCAAAACTGAGCCATTACAAGCCAAAACCGCATCCACCACAAGGCCAAAACCGCAAACACCTCAAAACCAAAACCAAGCCACCACCACAAGGCCAAAATCGCAGCCACCACAAGACCAAAATTGAGCCACCATAAGGCCAAAATCGAGCCACCACAAGGCCAAAACTGCAGCCACCACAACGCCAAAATTGAGCCACCACAAGGCCAAAATCACAACCAAAAAAAGGCCAAAATTGTAGCTTAAACTAGCCATAAATCAGTCCCAAAAATGCAGCTATACAGGTTTCAAACACAATCCCAAAACTTGCTAAAAAAAATTGCAGCCCAAATAAGCTTCAAGCAGGCCTAAAAATTGCAGCTCCAAAGTACATGATATGACCAACTTTGAAGCAAGAAGAATACTGACTCAAGAAGAGCGATTTAAAGTCTCTACCTCAGTAAACAACCCTGTCTGAGGAGGACATTTAAGTCTCCAAAGCAAGTAATTGGAACATTTCCAAATGCTAGATATGTAAATATATGTGAGATTGAGACGTAGGCATGTAAATATGAGTCTAGGGACAAATTGTATAAACACTTAAGAATTAGATGGTGTAAATTTCAAGAGGAGCTTAGATGCTTAATTTGTAAATATAAAAGAAGTAAATAACATGCATACCTTAAAAAAATCCTAGCTCAAAAAGGAAAATCTGACTTTTAGTTTTGGTACTCATAATCTTTCAAACACGTAGAATTGATAATACTTGTACTTTTTTTAAACCAAATCAACTAATACTAAAAAAAATGAAGATTATCCATGGAACATGTAAATACACAAGAATGAAATAACATTTATCTGTCAATTTTAGCAAAATGAGGGATTAAACTTCAGCCCATATCCAACTAAAGTGAACAAGAAATATATTCTTCACCATTAAATCAAAAATAGAAGCTAACCTTTCTCAAGATGTCACCCGAATTTCAAGTTCAACACTTCCAAAAGATCTCAAGCACACACATGAAATGAATCAATTAGAGAGAAAAAAAAAGGGTAGCACCTCCCCCTCTCCCAAAATTTTCGGTCAACCCCAAATCCTTGCCCGAGAAAGGCTTTTAAAGCCAAGAAAGGAGGAAAAAGCTTCCCTATACTTACCTGTGGTGAGCCAAACACAAGGAGCCATCATCCAAATCGCATCAGGGGGAGACATGAAGCATATGATAAGATTTCGATAGGGGATGGCGCAGGCGTGTGATGGGAGAGAGAGCAGAGGAGCAGGTGATAAGGAATGCAACAGAAGATGGGCGCAGGCGTGCAACTCGAAGGATCGTGACTGAGAGGGAGCTTTGGGAGAGGGTTCACGAATGGGAGGGAGGCTCAGCTGGGTCAGTCGTGAATGGGAGTGGGAAAAGAGGCCTGAGCGAGAGATTTAGGAATTGGGGATTTAGGATTTAGGGATTTATGAAAAAGAATTCCCTTCTTTTAATTAATTTTGTGCTATTTACTATTAAAAATCCCTCGATTTGTGCATATTTATCTGTGCATAAAACCATAGCAAAATTGATGTCCTTTTCAAGTAATTTTGAGGTTCCGAACATGTCGGTGCAGTTCGTTTCGTCATCCGAGGTCGTTTGGTCAAACTTTTCGACGATCGGGTCGAATATGATTCAAACTCGATTTTCGTCAAAACTCTTGTTTGGGCTCAATTGTCTGATAAAGATTGTGTAGATGGTTGTCGCAACAGGTTTAGAAAAGACTTGGAATGATTTTGAATTGATTTGAAGCAATTTGAGGGATTTTGGGCATTTGATCAATCTGGGTATGTTGGGTTAGACTTGGGTTTAGGTTGGGCTACAGTTGGGTTAAGTCCAAATTGATGGTTGAAAATGGTCTAGGGGAATGTTATGAAGTGTTCTCAACATTAATTGGGTGTCAATTTTGGGGTTTGGGCTTTAAATTTGGTAAAGTTTGGAGATATGGCTAAATTGGGGCAAAATTGGAGGTCTTGATTTAAGTTGAAATCGGGCTCACAGTATGGGTCAATTGGGTTGAGAATTGGTTTGAATTGAGTTTGATCATGATGAATTTAAGTTTAAAATTGAAATTTCAGGAAATTGGGATCAAATTGAGTTCAATTGAAGTGTCCAAATTGGTTTTGAGGACAAAATGCTGAGTTGGGTATTTTGGTGAAATTGGGGTGCCAACCACCTGATTTTGCCATGGACCAATGAAATCCCCTACTTTAGGTTCTTCATGTACTGATCTGAGCTAGACTCTAGCCTAGGGCTAGGGGACCTTCTACACGAGTCTCCGAAAAGATTAAGAGATGAAAGTCAACAAGTTGGGTTTAGGGTTGTTAGTGAATAGGGGTGAGAGTGAGTGGCAGTGAGTGCAAGTGGGTGCAAGTGAGTCAACCCTAAGGTCAAACAGTCCTATGGGAACTCTCCTTGAGTTCCCATATAGTGGCCCAACCTACTAAGTGCTAGAGGTTAGGACAATGGAACTTCAAGTTGAGTACAAAAGAGTTTAGAATTTCTAATGGTGAGGGTTCCTTCTTTAGTTTTCTAGGAGTAGTCTATAGGAAAGTCCTATGACTAGATCCTAGGCTACTGAATAAGAAAAACTAGACCTCAACCAAAAGTGAGGTCAACAATACCCTTTTTTAAAGTGCAATATCACCAAATTTAAGAATAAAATGAATAAATAAAATTACACATTATTTTAGTGTATCACTAACTTATCTAAGAATTACCTGCAATCCATTAACCACCTGAGGGCCAGCTCCCTGAGCATGGTGAAGAGCATGCAACACCTCAGGGTGTCGTTAATCCTCAACAAAAATATAGTTGACTCAAAGAAGACAATATAGTTGGTCAGATTATTTTGTTACTTATAAGACTCCAATAAGGGGATTTTGAATTTCTCGAAGGGCTCACCATCAAGAATCTTTTGAGAGAACGCATTGTCAGGCTAGTGGAGATCATCCGTACTTCTAAATCAATATTTATCCATTGATACAGACACATTATTATCATGGTACTGAGAATCTTCTAGTCTGTTGGGGGCTTGAGTTACCCTTCAGTCGNATAATTTAGACCCTTACATTGAACCCAATTTGACCAACTTTGACCAAAAGCCCCAAATTGCCTTTAAAGGCCTAGCTACCCAATTCACTCTAAATTCCACCAGCTTGATCCCAATCTTCTTCAACTTCAATTCTAAATTAAAATTCATCACAATAAAACTCAATTTAAACCAAATCCAAGTCCAATTGACCCACATTTGAGTAAAAATTCAACCCAAATCAAAAAGCCCCAATTTGGCCTAAAACTAAAATCCCACTTAAATAAAACCTCAAATCCTTCCAATTGCCCAAATTATGCATCATAAACTCTTTGAAACAACTCCACCCACCAAATTTAACCCTCAATTGGCCTCGGTCAAGCTTCAATTTCACTCAATTTCAACCCAAATCTAAAATCCCCAAATTTACCCCAATTTACCCATGTGCCCAAATTCCACCAAACTGGATGACCAAATCCCAAAATTGGCACTTAATTAATGTTGAAAACTCTTCATCACATCCCCCTAGAGTATTTTGAACCATCAATTTGGACTTAACCCAGCTCTAGCCTAACTTAAGCCCGAGTCTAACCCAACATCCCCAAATTGACCAAATGCTCAAAATTCCTTCAAATTAACCCACCAAATCAACTCAAACTCACTCCAGGTCTTTTCTAAACACTTTGTGAAAACCATCCACACCAAATTGCTTAATAAATTGAGTCCAATTTTATGGCTAGCCTAACCAAAATCCAACTTCAAGCTAATTTAACCCAAATTGAACCCATGCACCAAAATTAATTAAGTCAAGCATAGGTGACCAAATTAATGTCACCACGGCCGCTAAATGGAACCTAGTGACCAGGCTAGACACACCTAGCACAACCTATTTGAGATTTGGACCAATGGTCCCTTAATTTATGGGATTTCACCCCATTTATGGCCTAAACCAAAATATCATCACCATCGTCACTAACCATTAGTGGCTAACCATCATAAACCCTTTCCTGGCTCCCCTGACTTCTCTGGCCACCACCCCTGACCATGTCGGCCATCCTAGTAGACAAAAAACCCCTAAACTGAGAGCCACCTCCTTTGAATCAAAACCCATTAAACCCATCCAATGTGCCTAGCCTTGATTTGTTTTTACCATTCTGCAGCCCTCCCCCTCAACACCCAATTGCATCTAAATTAAATCCTTGAGCTCCACCTTAAGCCAATATATTTAAGCCTTTCCTAAAAAAAAGGAGATCTTCAATTTTCTTAAAGAAACTCTGTCAAATTGCTCCCAAAGCTCCTCTAAGACTCCTTAAGCTCCTTGCAACCATCTCTTGGCCATTTTTTCCAACACCTGAGCTAAATTTTTGAGTTCAAAATCAAGGCATATTTTGGCCACCCACAAAACTTCCCCAAACCTCAAATTGAACTACTCTTAAGCTTTCTCAGAGCAAGAGAGGAAGATCCCCATTGAAATCCCCCTCTTTTGAGCTCTTCAAACTGCTCATAGACCAAGGCCATACCTCATTTCATTGAACTCCTACTTGGAGCTTGCACCAGAGGGAACCAACACATCTAGAAGGTTTTTTGGAATCCACTGAAGCATTCACAAGCATCTAATTGAGGACTCCCCTCTTAGAAAAAAAGTATAGGCCATTAACCCTAATCTTGAGCTCGATTGTCATCAAATTTGAAGTGAAGTTTAATTTCATAGCATTGTAACTTTACGGATGTGCTCACCTTGAGTAGATGAAGGTGTATGAACAAACCCCATGTGATTTAGTTGAGTATCAAGTGAAAGCTTAGGTCTAGAAGTTCAACGGCTTGCGGGCTCTGGCTATCAGGGACGATGACGGAGAGCCGTCTGATCATGCGTGTATCGAACAAATGGACGAGATAGAGCCGGACGAAGCCTTCGTGCGTGAACAGCATGACGCATGCCTGTCGAGTTAGATGATAGCATTGAACTAGAATTCAACGTGTGGCGCTTTGGAAAAGACAAGGATGACGCGACGTATGAGTTGGATTTGCAAGAATTCAAATTCAAACTCGACAGGCATGCGTCATGCTGTTCACGTACGAACTATATTGTCTTCTTTGGACAATATAGTTGGTCAGATTATTTTGTTACTTATAATACTCCAACAAGGGGATTTTGAATTTCTCTAAGGGCTCACCATCAAGAATCTTTTGAGAGAATGCATTCTCTGGCTAGTGGAGATCCTCCGTACTTCTAAATCAATATTTATCCATCGATACACACACATTATTATCATTGTACTAAGAATCTTCTAGTCTGTTGGGGGCTTGAGTTACCCTTCAGTCGTTGTACACCGATGCTTCCTCTTGGGGGTTATGCTTCAGACCTCTTGACACTGCTTCTTGAATAACCTCCAACATCTGACTCATCATTTATTCTTTTAGCTCTTGGATTCGTTGATGTAAAAACTCCTTAGTGCACTCCATGTTTGCAGTGTCCCTTTGGTGGGTTTCTACTCCTTGTAGTGCTCCTCTTCTCATTGTTGGTATGATCCACACTCACCACACTTTTAAGATATTGAATCCAAATTTATCACATGAATCACACCCAAATGATTTAACGTTAAACATGATAGAGAGAGAGTGTGTGCAATAAAGAACCAAAGAATGAGAGAATTTCTATTAATTCAATTATTTGCTTTTACTGTAGAAATGAACTCCCTATCTATAGGAGAGGGGATTTCAACGTGCATAATTTCATTCTTACCCCTACTTTAACAGGGTTGTTATTAGGTATTTTGGGTATTTGCATAAATGAGCCTATGACTTAGCTATCCTATCTATCGGTCGATTGAGATTAGCAATTTTTGAGAAGGCAAGGCCCCTTTGGCAAGCTACGCTGAGTTCGGGCTATTGATTGGCTTTGATTGATCTTCGATCTTTCGGACTTGCTCGATCGACTTGATTCAACCAGCCAGTTGTGTTGGTTAGGCTATCAACTATCTACCCCAAGATGAAGAGCTCCTATTGCTAAGATGAGAATAAGTTGTCAGGCAAATGATGAATCACCACAATGTGACAGGTAGCACACCCTTTGACAGAAGATCCCTTTGGGTCTTCACGGAGTGTGTCTAACTGAGAACCTTCTATCTTATGATGAAGAGTCCTAGAGACTCTTAAGAGGCAGCTGGTGATGTTAGGGTGAGAGTTTAGTTGATGCATTCTCTCGTCTTAATAGATCATTGTCTTTGGCTGAGATGATCTTCGTTCGACTGGCTTTAGGTCCTGACCCAATGAATCTATACTTTATCAATCAGGGCTTTGATCTTCTAGTGATGAGACATTTGGTGATCTTTTTTGGGTCATCTCTGGCCATATTTTACTTTTTTTTAATTCGTTAGTTCTCATCGAGATTTGTGACGACACATTTCTAATATACAATTGCTGATTTTTCAATATCTTTAATAATTTTTTAATCTATTATATAAAATTTGAATGAGAAAATTATTACTATAATTAGAATCCATTACATGTAGCCCTGATAATCACGAATGTTACTGTGGGGTTAGCCCGAAAACCAATGAAGCCATTGACACGACCTTCAGAGGAGTTCGATAGAGCTTAGTCGTTGAACATACCAGGTACTCCAAGATGCAAACCCTTTCAATAAATATAATTACTTAATTAATTTTTTTTGCCAAATTAAGTTTTTTTTAAAATAAAATTTATGAGATCACATTACATAATTTTGATTTTATAATTTTTTTAAATTGTAATTTAAACATATTTTATTTATTTAATAATACTTTAAAACTATTTTATCTTAAAATTTTGCAAATTTTTTCCACCAATCTACTCATATTATCTGCATCTCATAATTTTCTCGCTTTTGGAGTAAGTTTTTTAAACTTATAAATTCTAAAAACTTGTTCCAAGTTCCAACTATAAATTCAAAATTAAAATAAATAAATCAGATAATTAAAAATTTAATTTTTAAATTCTTCCACTTATACCGTGCGTGCCAGATTTTATTTAAATTACAAAATAACAGAAAAGAATAGAGACTTTTCTGCTGTTCTTCTAATTCGGAAAACATTCCTCGCGCTTGTTGGCGCTTTCCCTCGTCTGTGTCACTCCCCCTCCCTCTCCTTCTCTCTTTGAACCACTCTGCTCTGAGATTTCGAGGGCTCCTGCTTGTTGGCATGGTCTAAAGGATCGAAAGAGAACAGGTAAGTTTTGATTTCTTTTTCTTTTAGCTCTAGCATTTTCGAATATATTGAAGAAAATAGATTATGCGTGAAGGAATGGTGTATTTTGTTTGGGCTTCTTGAATGTAATTTCAATTCATGTCTCTCTGTTGTAAATCTGCAACCTCAAGATTCTTGATATTTTATTTTTAGGCTTCATTGGTTTCTAAATTGAGTTTGCTCTTCTCTTCTCTAAGCATTGTTTAATTTTCTTTTCTTTTCTTTTTTTTGAATGAATTAAGGGAACAGAATCTTTTACCAAGGAATCGACTCCATTTTAATGTACGGAAGAATATTGTTGCTCACTTGTTTACAAAACGAAGCTTACAATTTCCCAATGTATCACTGACAATTGCTATTGATATGCCATGCACGGACCTTGAACTCCGGGAATTGTTGGGTAATGTGGTATGAACTCAAACTAGGTTTCAGAGGCTTTAATGAAAGAAGGCCCATTGTGTTTTACTGGGATTTGATTTTCTTGAAATTGAAATGTGAGCAAACTTTTTTCCAGCTATTAACGGAACACCGAGAACTTCAAATATCCAAAAATTGTATCTGTAATTATTAATTAGATGAAATTAAGTATTGAAAAAAATTAATTATATCATTTGATATAGAGAAACCATTGTGTAGAATGTTGCAGTTGTACCAAAATAGTCTCAATGTAGGTTCATCATGTTCTTATGATGTAATCATTGTTTAGGCGTCTGAAATCTAATAGAGACGTACCGTAGACTTCTTGTGATTTCAACCAATCCAAAGCAAAACAGCCTAAGTTAATAATATCTTGACTTACCTTGCTTTATTTCCTGCAGACAATTGATGTATTTGTAGGTTTTATATTTGCCATAATCTTAACACATCTGACAAATGAATGTCTCTACTCTGCCCCTCTAGTTCTCAACAATTGCTTTCAACCTCTTAAGGACATTTTGTTTAGATTTAGGGCCAACTTGATTTGATTCAAGAATTTGGAAGTTTTAGGAGCCATGTTCTAGAAGAGTGTTTTATTGGTGTGAGTTTCGATGATGTTTGTTTGTTTTGTATGAGCAAGCTTGTTGCAATTTTTTTCTTAATGTCATTTGTGACTACTATGTCTTTTAGTTTTTATCATTATTTAATGTCATTTGTGACTAC
This sequence comes from Phalaenopsis hybrid cultivar, assembly GCA_002079205.1. NCBI lineage: Eukaryota > Viridiplantae > Streptophyta > Magnoliopsida > Asparagales > Orchidaceae > Phalaenopsis > Phalaenopsis hybrid cultivar. The sequence goes on from JXCR01068734.1 coordinate 175,688, forward strand.
TATGTCTTTTAGTTTTTATCATTATTTCACTAATAATATAATGTTACTGTTGCATGCTCAAAGTTCATCGTTGTAGCAAATGAGAGTTTTCTCTCTTAGTTTGGTATAAAAATCCCTCGCATATAAATAGAAAAGGTGAGAGCAGCTTATAGAAGACATTAGTTTTTTTTTCTTACATTAAAACATAGAAAAAGGAAAAAACTACGAAGCTTGGTCCAGTTGAAATGATTATATTAGTGAATTTCACAAGTTATACATGATGTCTTGATCCACATTTTGAAAAAAATTTCATACAATATAATATACATGAATTGTGGAGGATGACATTCATGTTAGAAGTTCAAGGAGACTTGATGCATTGTAGTTATCATCCATAAAATTTTTATGGTATTCCTGGACATTCTCCCTTTAGGAGGGAAGACTAGAGATCAATAAATCTTTTAATCTCTTAGGGAATACAATGAGGGAATGAGGGTGGGTGCCTTATCTCAGGGCCTTCTCTATACTTAGACCTCTACTACAATTCTAAGGCTCTAGAGAACAAGAAATGCGGCATAGAGTATGCATGTATATATACGTACATCCTGTTAGTTCTACTTGTATGGATGTATATATATATATATATATATATNCAAGCCGTTTCAGTTGGGGCACCCCCTAGATGCATTGTATGCTGGCCAAAAGGTGTCAGCGCAGAACTAAAATAGATGGAAGATCTAGAAATGAAGAACGAAAAACTGGTTTATTGATATACCAAGAAAGGACCCATGAAAACACCTGTAAAATTCGCAAATCCAAACAGATAATGGGAGCTTGAGTTTGACCCAATGTATCCTTACCTGTTATCTCTGGTTTTAGGAAGGGAGCTACTAATAAATGGTTGAGTTTTTGGTCATTACCCGAAGCAACCAAGGTATCATCCATTAAGTTCCTAAGTTCCCGTACATCTTTATTATTCTTCTTCTTCCTACATGTGTAAACCTACCAATCATCATCCGAAGACTGACTCATCTAATTAGTGTATTGGTCAAAAAATTGCTAGACAGGTGTAGGCTGTTGCACAACAAAATTTTCTTGTGCCTGATTGACAGTAAAAACTTGTTTGATCTGATCAGGTGGTAGGGCTGGAGTAGAAAGTTCACATAGGGCAAAATTTTGAGCTTGAAGCTGGGGCAAAGCCTCCTCATCCACTACTAACTGAGGTTCCACAGGAGGTATAATAAGTGAGCAATTCCCCTCAAGGAATAAAGGAGCAGGCCTCAAAAGCTCCTCCAAAGGTGAAAAGTAGTCCCCCCAGGGATAATTAAACTAGATACCAACTCCTGTCTTGTGGAAAATTCCTCCACAGATGGAGTTGAAGTATCTAAAGTAATGGGGTTAGACAATTCCTTGTGTAGTATATATGTGTGTGTGTGTATTGAAAAAGCCCAAGGGCTAATATATTAAAAAAAAGAAAAGATACAGATAAGTTGTATGAGAGGGCCCAAAAAAGACACCCTACCGACATNCAAATTCCTCCACAGATGGAGTTGAAGTATCCAAAGTAATGGGGTTAGACAATTCCTTGTGTAGTATATATGTGTGTGTGTGTGTGTGTATTGAAAAAGCCCAAGGGTAATATATTAAAAAAAAGAAAAGATACAGATAAGTTGTATGAGAGGGCCCAAAAAAGACACCCTACCGACATGGTACAACACACACACAGGTTCATAAAAAAAAATATACATGTAAACCCAAAAAATCAGAACGGTCAAATTGCAAAATCAAGTAGCTAGAGAACGACCCAATTTAGTCCTGCCTCTTCCTCTAGTTCTAGAAAGGGCGTCAGCTAACAAATTGTTGAGTTTTGTGCCATTACTCGAAGTAACCAAAGTATCTTTCATTAAGTTCCTGAACTCGTGTGGGCCTCCATTCTTCTTCCTTTTGAATGTGTAAATCTGTCATTTCTCATCCGAAGATTGGCTCATTTGATCAGTGTATTGGTCGACAGATTGCCCGACACGTATAAGCTGATGAGCCACTTGAGCCCTTGTGCCTGACCAACAGTAACCACTTGCTTGATCTGATGAGGTGGTAGAGGCACAATAGAAAGATTGTCAACCGTTGCAACAATGATAGACTCTAAGGTATGTAAAGTATGAAATGTCTCCTCTGAACATGAGGCTTCCCAAAGATGAGGAGCTGCGACACCTTCCTGATGAGATGAACCATCAGGCAACACGTCACTCATAGAAACAGAAACAGTATTATCAGGGAGTGGGTCTCCGGTAGTAAGAGGGCAATGACGGGAGAAATGGTATATAGAAGAGGGAGAATGGGAGGAAGAGCAGATGACATTTAAACCAATGTTTCAATAGACAATGGATTGCACTCAGAGGTGGAGGAGGGGCAGGTGTGAGTTGGGGCAGGGAGCACTATAACATTTTTACTTTGAGGTTTTAAATGAGGGTGAAAATGGTGACATTGAGAGTGAGAGTGTCCAAACATACGATAGTGGGTGCAGTAAAGTGGGACCTCTTCAAGTNGAAGTATGAAATGTCTCCTCTGCACATGAGGCTTCTCAAAGATGAGGAGCTGCGACACCTTCCTGATGAGATGAACCATCAGGCAACACGTCACTCATGGAAACAGAAACAGTATTATCAGGGGGTGGGTCTCCGGTAGTAAGAGGGAAATGACGGGAGAAATGGTATATAGAAGAGGGAGAATGGGAGGAAGAGCAGATGACATTTAAACCAATGTTTCAATAGACAATGGATTGCACTCAGAGGTGGAGGAGGGGCAGGTGTGAGTTGGGGCAGGGAGCACTATAACATTTTTACTTTGAGGTTTTAAATGAGGGTGCAAATGGTGACATTGAGAGTGAGAGTGTCCAAACATACGATAGTGGGTGCAGTAAAGTGGGACCTCTTCAAGTTCCACCCGCAGTCAAAAAAATCTGGTGCGTGAGCCAATCCAGATCTCCCCCAGAAAGGGAAAAGTAATGCCTAGTTCAATCAAAACTATGGCTTCAGAAGGCCGACTCCGATTAACTGTAGGAATATCAGTTGTGAGGGGTTTACCATAGACCATAGTTAAGGAGTAGAGGAACTCGTGATTGAATAGATAGAACTTCAAACCTGGGAAATACAACCATATAGGAATGGTAGGAGGTTAAGTGAAAGGATCAAAGTCGACCGTCCATTTTAAAACTTTCATCACACGGTCATCAATTCGAACGAGTCTTCTCACAAACAAATGAGCATAATCTTCATCATCCGATGATTGGATAAGAACATGCCTACTGTCTAGTTTATCAATCTTCTATTCTCCTTTCAGAGGCATTTGCTCAAACTCTTTTTGAATTACATTGAGTTTAGTGTTATATATATATATATATATATATATATATATATA
>JXCR01068734.1:179088-237807 GCA_002079205.1 Phalaenopsis hybrid cultivar
GATTTCAGGCCGAAGTTGGTGATGCTGCTCTCTGTCGCTGCTGCCGCTGGTGAGATCTTTCCTACTACTTCCTCTATGGTTGCTTTCCTTTGCACCATTTCCTACCCCTGTTTTCTTTCGGATTTTGGTGACCTTTCAACTTCGATTTCACGGTGGCTTCTCGTTCTTGTTTTCCGGTTGGGGCTTTTCGGTGTCTATTTCATTTTATTTGTTTCTTCTATGCTTTCAGAAGTTTGAGAAGAAGCGTTTTTTGATATGCCGTCTGCCTCTCGCTCCTTTGTGGAAGCGGTTTTAGAGGGGGGTGGTTCTTCTTCTGGCTCTCAGGTTTCTTATATGTTCCCCTAAGGTTTTCATGAATCACTTAATATTGGTGGAGATTATTCTTTTGTTAAAAAGCTGGGTAAGAAAAATGGTAAATTGGCTATGTTTATCTCTGATGTTGAATCAAATATTTTGGCCTCTTCTTGCCGGTTGGCTTTGGTTGGACAGTTTTCTTATGGGATTCTAAAAATAGAGCTCATCATAAAAAGTTTGATTTACTTAAATTAAAGGGATGGTGGAAGGTTGGTGTGTTGGATGACAGAAACATTTTGATTCAATCAGCTAATGATGAAGATTATACTATGCTATTTGCGAAACATTCTTTGATATTTGAAAATCATATTATGAAGATACTAAAATGGTTTGTTAACTTTGATCCGAAAGCTAAATTGCCCATCTTGCCTGTTTGGCTATGTTTTCTTGGGCTGAAACTACATTTATTCAATCATGAAGTTCTTTTTCTCTTGATGTTGCTTACGGGAAACCACTTAAAATGGACAGTGCTACTTTTAACATTACTAGACCCTCTGAGGCTCGTGTTTTAGTGGAAAGGGATATCACTCAGCCCTTTTGTGATGAGATATGGATAGACTCCCAACATCAGGGGTATTAGCAATCAGTTGAGATAGAGAGACATTCCCCTTATTGCACTCACTGTTCTATGTTTGGCCATCATATTTCTCATTGTTATTGTTTCAACCCTCAAATTAAAGCTTCCCTCGTCAAAAAAACCTTCTACTCCTATCATGGCTACTGAACCACCAAACCCCCCAGTTATTATTGAGCATGACAGGGAGGAGGATAGGCCATTGCCTATTACTACTGTACCAAATATGGGAGCCTCTAACATTATAAATGATAAACAAAGGCAGGCTCATAACGATCATGAGGAAAATTTTAATACTTCTGATTCTTCTACACCATTTTCTTTTATTAATAGCACTCCTCCGAGCACACACCCCTTACCTAACCCCTCTAGGGATAACATGGCTGAAAGGCAGGAGAAACATATTGAGCAAGTTCCGATCCCTTCTGTTCCTATAGGAATTTTATAGTCTCTGCCGCTTCCACAAGCTTTTGTAGAATATGTTTTTGATCCTTTGCAAGATGCCCAAAGTTCTTTAGAGGGGGAATGACAGATTCAGAAACATGCTAAAAAAAAAGCAAAGAGAAATAATGAACTTTCTAATTTGAATGCCCAAAATATTATTCAGGAAGGTACTTATTACTCTGACGGAGAACAATTAGACAACCCTTTTAGATCTTCTAGAACGGCGTGCTTAAGACATAATGTTTAACATCTTAGTTTGGAATATTAGGGGAGTAGCGAAGCCTTCCTCCCTTAATAGACTTAAATATCTGTGNGAAAGCAAAGAGAAATAATGAACTTTCTAATTTGAATGCCCGAAATATTATTCAGGAAGGTACTTATTACTCTGACAGAGAACAATTAGACAACCCTTTTAGATCTTCTAGAACGGAGTGCTTAAGACATAACGTTTAACATCTTAGTTTGGAATATTAGGGGAGTAGCGAAGCCTTCCTCCCTTAATAGACTTAAATATCTGTGNCCACAAGCCGTTTCAGTTGGGGCACCCCCCAGATGCATTGTATGCTGGCCAAAAAGTGTTAGCGCAGAACTAAAATAGATGGAAGATATACTTGTTGCACCAAGTACTGGAAGAAATGGAGAACGAAAAATTGGTTTATTGATATACCAAGAAAGGACCCATGAAAAAACCTGTAAAATTCGCAAATCCAAACAGATAATGGGAGCTTGAGTATGGCCCAATGTATCCTTACCTCTTATCTCTGGTTTTAGGAAGGGAGCTGCTAATAAATGGTTGAGTTTTTTGTCATTACCCGAAGTAACCAAGGTATCATCCATTAAGTTCCTGAGTTCCAGTAGATCTTTATTCTTCTTCTTCTTCTTCTTCCTACATGTGTAAACCTACCAATCCTCATCCGAAAACTGACTCATCTGATTAGTGTATTGGTCAAAAAATTGCCAGACAGGTGTAGGCTGTTGCACAACAAAATTTCCTTGTGCCTGATTGACAGTAAAAACTTGTTTGATCTGATCAGCTGGTAGGCCTGCAGTAGAAAGTTCACATAGGGCAAAATTTTGAGCTTGAAGCTGGGGCAAAGCCTCCTCATCCACTACTAACTGAGGTTCCATAGGAGGTATAATAAGTGAGCATTTCCCTTCAAGGAGTAAAGGAGCAGGCCTTAAAAGCTCCTCCAAAGGTGAAAAGTAGTCCCCCCAGGGATAATTAAACCAGATACCAACTCCTGTCTTGTGGAAAATTCCTCCACAGATGGAGTTGAAGTATCCAAAGCAATGGGGTTAGACAATTCCTTGTGTAGTATATGTGTGTGTGTGTGTGTGTGTGTGTGTGTGTGTGTGTGTGTGTATTGAAAAAGCTCAAGGGCTAATATATTAAAAAAAGAAAAGATAAAGATAAGCAGTATGAAAGGGCCCAAAAAAGGCACCCTACCAACATGGTACAAAACACACAGAGGTCCATAAAAGAAAATATACATGTAAACCTAAAAAATTAGAACTGTCAAATTGCAAAATCAAGTAGTTAGAGAACGACCCAATTTAGTCCCGCCTCTTTCTCTAGTTCTAGGAAGGGAGTCAGCTAACAAATTGTTGAGTTTTGTGCCATTACTCGAAGTAACCAAAGTATCATCCATTAAGTTCCTGAACTCGAGTGCGCCTCCATTCTTCTTCTTCCTTCTGGATGTGTAAACCTGTCATTCCTCATCCGAAGATTGGCTCATCTGATCAGTGTATTGGTCGACAGATTGCCCGACATGTATAAGCTGATGAGCCCCTTGAGCCCCTTGTGCCTGACCAACAGTAACCATTTGCTCGATCTGATGAGGTGGTAGAGGCACAATAGAAAGATTGTCAACCGTTGCAACAATGATAGACTCTAGGGTATGTGAAGTATGAAATGACTCCTCTGCACATGAGACTTCCCAAAGATGAGGAGCTGCGACGCCTTCCTGATGAGATGAACCATCCGGCAACACGTCACTCATAGAAACATAAACAATATTATCAGGGGGTGGGTCTCCGGTAGTAAGAGGGTTATAGGTGGCAATGACGGGAGAAATTGTAATTAGAAGAGGGAGAATGGGAGGAAGAGCATATGACATTTAAACCAATGTTTCAATAGACAGTGGATTGTACTTAGGGGTGGAGGAGGGATAGGTGTGAGTTGGGGCAGGGGGCATTATAACATTTTTTCTTTGAGGTTTTAAATGAGGGTGCAAATGGTGACATTGAAAGTGAGAGTGTTCAAACATACGATAGTGGGTGCAGTAAAGTGGGACCTCTTCAAGTTCCACCCGCAACCAAAAAATCTGGTGCTGTGAGCCAATCCAGATCTCCCCCAGAAAGGGAAAAGTAATGTCTAGTTCAATCAAACTATGGCTTCAGAAGGCCGACTCCGATTAACTATCGGAATATCAGTTGTGAGGGGTTTACCATAGACCATAGCTAAGGAGTAGAGGAACTCGTGATTGAATAGATAGAACTTCAAACCCGGGAAATATTACCATATAGGAATGATAGGAGTTTAAGTGAAAGGATCAAAGTCGGCCGTCCATTTTAAAACTTTCATCACACGGTCATCAATTCGAACGAGCCTTCTCACAAACAAATGAGCATAATCTTCATCATCTGATAATTGGATAAGAACATGCCTACCATCCAGTTTACCAATCTTCTATACTCCTTTCAGAGGCATTTGCTCAAACTCTTTTCGAATTACATCGAATTTAGGGTTATATATATATATATATATATATCGATCTGCTAGGGTTGGCGATTTGGGGGCGATTTCTGACTGAATGATGCTGCTCTCCGTCGCTGTTGCCGCTGGTGAGATCTTTCCTACTACTTCCTCTGTGGTTGCTTTCCTTCGCACCGTTTCCTACCCCGGTTTTCTTTCGGAGTTTGGTGGCGTTTCTACTTCGATTTCACGGTGGCTTCTCGTTCTTGTTTTTCGGTTGGGGCTTTTCGTTGTCTATTTCATTTTATTTGTTTCTTCTATGCTTTCAAAAGTTTGAGAAGAAGCGTTTTTTGATATGCCGCCTGCCTCTCGCTCCTTTGTGGACGCTGTTTTAGAGGGGGGTGGTTTGTCTTCTNCCTGCCTCTCGCTCCTTTGTGGACGCGGTTTTAGAGGGGGGTGGTTCTTCTTCTGGCTCTCAGGTTTCTTATATGTTCCCCCAAGGTTTTCATGAATCACTTAATATTGGTGGAGATTATTCTTTTGTTAAAAAGCTGGGTAAGAAAAATGGTAAATTGGCTATGTTTATCTCTGATGTTGAATCAAATATTTTGGCCTCTTGCCGGTTGGCTTTGGTTGGAAAGTTTTCTTATGGGATTCCAACATTAGAGCTCATCAGGAAAGAGTTTGATTTACTTGAATTAAAGGGATGGTAGAAGGTTGGTGTGTTGGATGGGAAAAACATTTTGATTCAATTAGCTAATGATGTATGCTATTTGCGAAACATTCTTTGAAATTTGAAAATCGTATTATGAAGATACTTAAATGGTCTGTTAACTTTGATCCGAAAGCTGAATTGCCCATCTTGCCTGTTTGGCTACTTTTTCCTGGGCTGAAACTACATTTATTCAATCATGAAGTTCTTTTTTCTCTTGCTGCTGATTACGGGAAACCACTTAAAATGGACAGTGCTACTTTTAACATTACTAGACCCTCTGAGGCGCGTGTTTTAGTGGAAAGGGATATCACTCAGCCCTTTTGTGATGAGATATGGATAGACTCCCAACATCAGGGGTATTGGCAACCTGTTGAGATAGAGAGACATTCCCCTTATTGCACTCACTGTTCCATGTTTGACCATCATATTTCTCATTTTTATCGTTTCAACCCTCAAATTAAAGCTTCCCTTGTCAACAAACCTTCTACTCCTATCATGGCTACTGAACCACCAAACCCCCCAGTTATTATTGAGCATGACAGGGAGGAGGATAGGCCATTGCCTGTTACCACCGTACCAAATATGGGAGCCTCTAACATTATTAATGATAAACAAAGGCAGGTTCATAACGATCATGAGGAAAATTTTAATACTTCTGTTTCTTCTACACCATTTTCTTTTATTAATAGCACTCCTCCGAGCACACACCCCTTACCTAACCCCTCTAGGGATAACATGGCTGAAAGGCAGGAGAAACATATTGAGCAAGTTCCGATCCCTTCTGTTCTTATAGGAATTTCATAGTCTCTGCCGCTTCAACAGGCTTCTGTAGAATCTGTTTTTGATCCTTTGCAAGATGCCCAAAGTTCTTTAAAGGGGGAATGACAAATTCAGAAACATGCTAAAAAGAAAGCAAAGAGAAATAATGAACTTTCTAATTTGAATGCCAGAAATATTATTCAGGAAGGTACTTATTACTCTGGCGGAGAATAATTTGACAACCCTTCTAGATCTTCTAGAAGGGCGTGTTTAAGACATAATGTTTAACATCTTGGTTTGGAATATTAGGAGAGTAACATACCCTTCCTCCTTTAATAGACTTAAATATCTTTGTAGGGTTCATAAAGTTTTTATTTTTGCCATTTTGGAGCCTCTTGTTCATGTCAATAGACAATATTTTGAATAAATTTGTTTTTTTTTCAGTCTTATTGCAACAAAAATAACAAAATTTGGGTTTTCTGGAAACGTAAAGTCACTTTATCTATCATTGAGGATAACAAACGATTCATTTTAACTAACTTTTAGATGGAGCATTACCATGGGTGGGATAATTTTCTCTATGCCAGCTTTCTTTTACCTGGCAAATATTTGCTTTGGAGGAAACTTGAGATTTTGGGTGAATCTATCTTTGAAAATTTTTTTGTGGATGGAGACTTCAACATGATTATGAAACTGTCTGGAGGTAGAGTTGACCTTCCTCTTATTAATTATTTTTGTGATTCTATTGCAGGAACGGGTCTTTTTGACCTTGGCTATTCTGGGTCTTCTTTCACATGGAGGGGAATACTTCATCAAGGGCTTGATCGCTTCTTGGCTAATTCGGCTTTTTTTAATTATTTCCCTATTTCCAAAGTTCAACATTTAAATTATGCTTCCTCTGACCACAATCCTATACTCCTAACTCTTACTTTTCTGGAGAAGTCTACTATATCTAGATTTAAATTTCTTAACATTTGGGCTTCTCATGACACTTTTTTAAGTACTGTGCAACAGATTTGGAATTATGATGGATGTGGTACTCCTTGGTTTATCCTTTGGCAATTGCATAACAAACTGGCTGCTCACCTCCGGAAATGGAATCACCAGACTTTTGGTAAAGTTCATTTTAAAGTTCTGGAGGCCCAAAAAATTGTTGATCAATTGGAGACTCTTGATATCTGTACGCCTAATATGATGGAGTATAATGCCCGTGCTCACTTGAATCTCCTTGAAGCTATAAATTTGGAGGGAAGTTTTCTTCAACAGAAAGCGAATGATCTTCACTTTACTGCTGGGGATAGAAACAAGAACTATTTCCATGCCACTCTTAGGCATAGAAGGAATATGAATTGCATTTTAAAAATAAAAAATGTCAAGGGTCAAATGTTAACTGATTTGGTTGATATTGGGAATAGCGCTGTTCAATATTTTACGGATCTTTATCAACACACCCCTCTAGTGCAACCGATTAACTTGAATGTATTTGTAGATGAATTTGAGTACATTAATGGTCTCTCCTTAGCCAAAGTTCCTGAAGAAGAGATTCTTTCTACTTTCAAATCTATAAGCTCCAACAAGTCTCCAGGACCTGACGGCTTCTCCTCTTCTTTTTATGTTACTTGTTGGGACATCATAAAGAAGGATGTCATTTATGCTATACAAAGTTTCTTTTAGGGAACTGATCCTGCTAAGTATTTCAGCTATGCTCTTATTGTTCTTATCTTTAAAAGCAATGACAAAACAACTTGGGATAACTTTCGCCCCATTTCTCTTATCACTTTCATCTCGAAGGTTTTAAGTAAGATTATTGTTAATAGGCTACAGCCTCACCTATCACAATTTATATCGCCTCAACAATCGGCTTTTATAGAAGGTAGAAAAATTACGGATAATATCTTGCTCGACCAAGAATGAATTGAAGATTTTGACAAGAAATGTAGAGGGGGTAATATGATTTTCAAACTTGATATCAAAAAAGCTTTTGATACTATTAGTTGGGATTTCATTCTTAACATCCTTCAAGCTAAAGGTTTCCAGAAAGACTTTCGCTTGCTCATTAAAAGGTGGTTAGCTAACAGTCACTACAGCGTTGTGGTTAACGGTCAATCATATGGCTACTTCTCGGCTCTTAGAGGAATCAAACAAGGCGATCCTTTATCCCCTACTATCTTTATCATTGCATTTGATTATTTCTCAAGGCTAGTTAACAATATGCATATGAATCACCCCCATGTTCAGTACTCTCATAAATCTCAAATTGTGATTAGTCACCTTGCTTATGCCGATGACGCTATTTTATTCTCTAAAGCTAGTAAGCCTTCTATCAAAGCTACTATGGCTCTTCTTAAGGAGTTTCAAAACGCTTCTGGCCTTTAGTTTAATTTGGATAAATGCTTTATTTACTTTGGTAATAAAGTAAATCATAACATTGAGTCTTGGGCTTCTGATTATACTGGTCGTAAAATTGCCAAACTTCCTCTGAAATATCTCGGGGTAAACCTTCTAAGGGGGAGAAAAAAATAAACTCAAATGGATGATGTTGTGGACAAAGTGAAATGCAAAATCAATGATTGGAGAAATTCTTTTTTGTCTAATGGAGGTAGACTCACTCTTCTCAAGAGTGTTTTATGTAGTCTCCCTTTATATTCCATGCAAGTGCTCAAAGTTAAAAAAAGTACTCAAAAATCTCTTGAGGTTCTTTTTAACAAGTTTCTTTGGAAAGGTAATAGATCTTCTAAGATTTGGACTAATTGGAAGAGGAGCTGTAAGCTGTGTGCTTGTGGGGGTCTTGGATTTAAAACTCTTGAGCAGTATATTGACATTAATATGTGCAAGCTTTGTTACAAATTCATAATTAAAGATTCCCTTTGGTCCCATTATATGCATCATAAATATTGTTCACATAGTCACCCTTCAATTGTCACCTGGAAAAAAAGTGATTAAAAAATTTGGAAGACCATCACTCTTGCTCATACGGTTGCTTCTCAATTCCTTTTTTGGGATGTGGGAGATGGGAAGATTTCTTTTTGGAAGGATCATTGAGGTACTTCTCTTTTCTCAAATTTAACTCATGCTGCTTCTGAGGATGAGCTTCTTGTTTCAGACTGCTGGGTTGATGGGAGCTGGAACATTCCTAAATTATGATCCTTAGTGGGGGAGGATGCCCCCTCTATTGCTAATATTCTGATTAATGCTTTTAAGAAAGATGCTCGATGTGGAAATTTAGATCTAGAGTCTCCGTTACTAAAATAATATATTCTCATTTACATAACTATCCTCAGTGGTTATGGAGTAAGTACATTTGGCACAGGTTTCTCTCCCCTTCTATCTCCTTCTTTCTTTGGAAACTTTTGCATGATTTTCTCCCTCTTGATGATACCCTTAAAATGAAGGGTTTGAAAATGACTTCCTATTGCATGATTGGTGGCTTGTTTCGAGACTTAAAAGTGCAGTGCCTTGTTTATTTTGGTTCCCTCTACTTTGCTTCCTCTCCTCTTGAAACCGAGGCTATGGCTGTTTTGGCAGCTATTAGTGTGGCAATATCTTTTGGATTTATTAATATGGTCTTGGAAACAGATTCACAATTTTTGTTTCATATTTTAATGAGGAAATTAAAACCCCCCTGGAATCTTATCACTTTGCTGAATATGATCAATAATTTGATGGCCATTTTTCATTTTAATGTGCAATTCTCCTTCATTCTTAGAGAAGGAAACGACCCTGCTGATTGGTTGGCAAAGAAAGGAAATGTTGGTATTATTATAGGAGTCACTCCACCTCCTCTTTATAGACTTATTCATGGTGATATGTTGGATGTCCCTTTTATACGACCGTAAGGATGCGGCTATTAGCCCTATGGCTGACGATTTACCTAGCTCACAGCTTCTCTATATTTCTTTGAGGCTTTACGGTTTCCTCTCACTCTTTTTATTTATGATATCGATGCTGAAGCATTTCTTTTATATATGGAAGTCTCTTGAAACTTGGCATTTAGTTTCTGAATTCGGTTGGTGCTGGAATTTGGTAGATTGGCTTTTCTATCTAGATACATATGTTGCATTTGTGTTAAAAGTTTATGGTTTGAAAAATTTGGGGTGATACTTCAGGCCTTTCTGGTATCATTTCTGTTATGCTTCCCTTATATACTTATCTATGGTTCTACATTGGAAAAGCAATGGGCAATTTATTTAGCTTGCACTTGGTCATTGATTGCGAAATTAATGATATTAATGGGGCCCCTTCGAGATGCACAGTTAGTTATTGGAGGACTGAGATTTCCTCTTGCCTTATTGAGCGTACTCTTAAGCCTTATATTTTATCTCAAGAAGCTGCGTTGTTGTGGGTTGATACTTTTGGTTGGATTTGGTATATTTATTGCCCTTTTGCATATACTTGGTTTTGGTTGGAGGCCCATGGCTCCAAGGATATTTCGGTTGGTGGAAGCTACACGAATTATCAATCATTTTCTTTATGGCTTAGTGTTGTGTATGGATCTTTTGCCACCATCAGAGTCACAGTTTTTATGAATTTTTCATGCAGATAATTGGCTTGCCTTTTAATGCTAACCCTCTTTTTGTTGTATCGCCAAGTGGCTTTTTATGTTTATGTATAGGTCTCCGGACAGGCCTTCGTTACTTGTCTTGAGCTGCACTCACCTTCATATGTTGGGCCTCTCGATGCAAGAATATGATGCTGCTCAGCTTATTTTTTTGGCTTTACAACTCTTTTGTTCCTTGTTTCTCGAATTTTGCAAATTTTTACATATGTATACTTTTTTGTCTTCGTATACATTTTGTTGGGATACTTGTAACTTTAGGTTTGTTAACCTTTTTCTTTTTTGGTGTGGTGTTGTAATGCGGAAGGAGAACCCCCTAGGATTTCATGTATTTTTTTATTTTTAGCGGGGTTCCTCCTTCCCTCCCCTTATTTTGTAACTTCCTTTTTTTAATTAGCACATAAGGAGCCACGAGTTACTCTTTTTATTAATATATATATATATATATATATATATATGTATGTATATGTATATAGATAGAGATTAGAGTATTTTGATGTTACCCCTGGGCGTCATGGTTCTTCGGACATTAATAAATAAGCTCTCCAAATAGAGATAAAGCCTCTTAGCACTACAGTGCGTAGTATCATGGTAGAAATCAACTCATAAGCACAGTGTGTAGTATCATGGTGCCATTTGTTCCTTGGTACCACGAAGATTTGCACCATGATGCTGACCCTTCCCGAAGCAAGTTAATTATCAACACTTAGATTATCGTGATGAGCTCAACTCTGTGGTATTTCACAACTTGTTCAAGGTGGTGATCAAGACAAGCCCTAACATGGTTGTCGCATCAAAATGATGCCAATATCGATGACCTGCATTAAATTTATTGGCAATGATGGATGTTATTATCAATAGTGCATTTATTGGCGATGCATGCATCAATATTGGTGTCAACAATGTGTATTAGACTTATAGAGAGGGCATTCATTAGCATGCTTTAGCTTAATAGGCAAATGATGTTGGTATCGACTATGTGCATTAGTCTTATTAACGATGAATTGAATTGATATTGGTGTCAATGGCCTACGTCAACCTTTTTGTAATAGCATATGTCCATTGGAGTCGGCGACACACATCAACTTTGATTGCAATGAAGTGCTTGGGCATTAGTTTTGGCAATGTGCATCAATTTTAGTGGTGATATAAGCTTTAATATTAATATCTATGACATGCATTAGCCTCATTTGGTTATGGCATGTGATGTTGATGTTGATGATATGCGTAGTTCTTATTGGCGATAGCAGGCGTGGATTCTAGTGCTAATGGATTGAATTAAACTTGTTGACCATGGGGGACACCAACATTATTGGCAATATTAGCCTATAGTATACATAAAGTTATTTTGATGATAACAAAAATATGTTTTAAGTTTTAAATTATTTATAATGTGTGATTTTAGGATTACTTGTTTGCATAAATTTTGGACCATAACATAAAATTAATCTAATTGGATGATCAAGTTAGTTAGAAAGTGATCAAGATGATATAAGATTAAGCTCAATAATATACTTTATGGAGTCCCTAGAATTATTAGGTTGGTAATTACAAAGTGATGACTTAAGTTGAAGCTTAAATGAAATGATATATAAAATGAGAAAATATTTGAAAGAATACTAGATCAATATGATAACATTTAATCAAATTATTTAAAAGCTATATCTTTATATTTTTCAAAAATTTATTTAATCTACTTAAAGTTTTTGTTTAACTAGAAATATATATGATAAATTTTCACATATATTAGTCATATATAAGTTTCTATATAATTATTTTATATTTTCTTGAGGATTACTTAATATATTTAAAAATTTTCATAAATTTACAAAAGTTCATATCAGAAAAGGAGAAGAGAAAACTTATAAATAATTTGACATATATAAATCTACTTATGAGAAGTTCAAATTTTCATAAAAGTTTGGTTGTGAGAGGGTCTCCAAATCTAGAAATCCAAAAAATACAGAACTCACTCATAAGGGGAAGTCCCAACCACCTACAAACTCCATCCCAAGGCAAAAGAGAAAAGGGGGTATATATATATATATATTTGAAAAAAAGAAGCCCACAAAATACAAAAAGAAACAAAATAAGGGTTATCACAAGCACCTAAAATCTACAAACACAACCATCAGTTACAATTCTTAGGTATGGGATCTATAGTTTATCCCCTATAAGCAAGCAGATATATATATATATAATTTTTTTTTAAAAAAAGGCACCAATTAACCCCTTCTTGGTTGTGTAATACACTTCAAGGATGGCTTTATTAGAATTGGTGGGCGGGAGATAATTGTTGTGTGACATTGATTGGGTGAAAGTAATTAGATAATGGCTTAGGAGAAAACGATTGTTGGTGATAATTGACATGCATAAAAATGTGCTATTTATATATATATATATATATATTATGTTCATTTTTAATGATATTACGTTTTAATGGAAGATATTTTACAAGATTTTGGTTGCAGGTACAAGAGATGAAATTTTAGAGAAAAAGGAGCGAAATCAGAGCAAAACATGATCAATTGGAGCTAGGAAACATAAAATGAACTGACGCCTAGGCGTCAGCGCCTAGGTGCCAGACAGTTACACCGGGCTTCTAGAAGAGTGGTGCCTAGGCGCCACAGTTGGATGCCTAGGCACCAGAATAAATTTTTGATGAACATGCATTGAATTTGGATGAATTTTGAAGGACATCTGAAGTAACTCTTTGGGATTTCGTGAATTATCATAAAATGAGTAAAGAGAAGCAAAGAAAAAAAAGAGTTCTATTGGGGGGTCATGCGTATGGAGTCTTGTGGTGAGACTTGGTGGAGTTGTTGTGTGTTAGTATGCCTCTTGGAGTGAAATTATAAAGAGAATTGAGAAATCATCAAAGGAACTTTAGAGGATTTGCTTGGGGATAAGTTTAAGATAAGTACTTTGTATTTTCTTTGAGTTTTGTTTATTGTGTGAACCTGAATTTAAATATAAATCATATTTTTTTGTGTTATCCTCATGAGATCTGAGTAGTTTTCTTTATCTTTCTCATTCCAATAAGAATTCATCTTGTGTAGGATTAGAATTATTTAAGAATTATCTTATTCCATGCTTGTGATGATTCATTACTAAATTCACATATTCAATCTGACGAATTGGTATGTTAAAACTTGCTGTCAAGCCATAATGAATCAGAAGGGCTATGTATTACTCAACTAGTAAAAATTCATTAATATGGTGGTTAATAAGGTAATCTATTGGTTAGTGCAAATAGATAGGGAGATAATATTTGATGGGTGTAAATTGGTGTTTCTAGGATGCAGGCTAGATTCTTACCAATTTGATCTAGAGTTTAGAACTTAAGGACTGATTAGTTCTAAAGAGAAGACACAGTGGGTAATCTAGAAGTGAGAGACTAGCACCTACCCAATATAACCATAGAATTGCGAACTTAACTATTGGTTAGTTAATGTTCTATATGCACTCGGAAGAGAGTAAAGAATAAGATTGTTCTTATTTGTCACAAAACTTCATTTAAGCTTTTAAACATTTGATTCCTACACTGATTATGATCTCATTACAAGGGGAAATACTTTTACATAATTTGAACTCTTTTTTGTTTACTAGTTTAGAAATACTTAGTATTTTCTTTAAGTTTTAAATATGATTTATATGATTTAGTTCTTTTTACACAAAAAACTTGCGACCTTATTTCCTAGATAATTGTGCGGAGTTTAAGTAAAATTTGACTAAGTTCATAAACTAGTTTTCACCTTCCCTGTGGGATCAATACTTGAGACTTAAAAAGAAAGTTCTATATTACATGAAACGATACGAGCACTTGTGTAGTATCCTTAGTGTGCAAAATTAAAGTGTGGAAAAAAATAAGAATTATTTGATATATAATATTAATTATGAATTAAATAATGCACTACAACTGCTGCATCAAGTTTTTGATGTCGTCTTTTGAGATTTAAATTGAAGTAATTACACACTAAGTACACACTCATTGTTTCGGGGATCAAGTTTTTGACGCCATTATCGGGGAAGAAAAGAAGTGACAGAACTTTTGACTTAAAAATTTTATTTGAACTGAATACTAATTCTAAGAAAATCGTAGTGTTGTTTAAATATATAAGTGTTTGTTTTGTTTGTTAAAAATATATTTTTAAGAAAATAATAATAATAATAATAATAATAAAATACTTAAAAAATTTTTATTTTTGACTGTTTTGTTTAATTTTATTTTCTGAATTTTTACTTTTGTATTCATAGTTCAAGACTTGAAGGTTTAACACCTTACAATTCTGAGTTAGAACGAACTATAAGAAAAATTTGAAAAAAAAAACTTCACAGTTTACAAGAAATGACGAACACATCACACAAAAACACTGATAATCAATCTGTTAAAAATGAACATCATCATGTACAAAGACCTTTATGTGATTACGTAAACTCTACGCAGATGAAATTCATTTGAGCATACAAATCCCTGCTCTAGTGGCTAACTTATTAGAGCTAAAACCTGTCATAATCCAAATGATACAAAAGAATCAGTTTAGGGGGACGCCATCTTACACCTTGCTAGTTTTTTAATACTATATGCTACATTTAAGTACAACGACGTATCAAATGACGTTGTTAGACTTAGAATTTTTCTTTTTTTCTTAATGAATAAAACTAATATGTGTTTAAACTCATTAACACCTAAATCTATCAGAATTTTAAGAGATTTAACACAGAAATTCTTAGCTTAGTATTTTTCACATTCAAAAACTGCTAAGCTTAGAAATAATATTACTTCATCTACTCAGTATGAAGGTGAGTCAATATACGAAGCCTGAGAATGATTTAAAGAACTCTTTAAGAAGTGTTCACATTACACTTTGCCAGACTGGTTAATTATTCAAAAATTTTATAATGAGTTAGTTGGATTCCTTAAATCTATTATTGACGCTACTGCTAGAGGTTCATTATTGTCAAAACAATTTAATTAAACATATGAATTAATAGAAGAGATGATTACTAACAACTTTTAATGATCCTCTGAAAAGATAAGTGCTAAGAAAGTAACCAATGTCAATTATACTGATGCGACTTCTATTTTGATATCTCAAGTTGCTGCAATATCTAGGAAGCTAGACAAATTTAAAATGAACCTATCTCAAACACCTCATGTGATTGGAGAAAATTCATTGTGACAATTGATTGATTCTCAATCTTCATTTGAGACTTTAAATGCAATTATAATAGATCCAATAACCAATATTCTAACTATTATAACTTAGGTTGGAAAAATCACCCTAACTTTAATTGAAATAATAACTTTGGTGGTGGAAATCATCAATGAGAGAACAATCAAGCGAAACCATTGGGAAACTGTAAGAACTAGGGTAAGACTAATTATAGACCTTATTCTTCTAGCTTTACTAATAACCAACAAATTAAGGAGAAGAAGTTGTCTGTAGAAGAAGTGATGTTACAGATTGGGAATCAATTACAAAGTCAGGGTGCTGCAATTATAAATATTAAGAATCAACTAGGAAAATTGCTAATTCACTTCACAATAGGCCTTGGGGAACACTTCCTAGTAACATTGAACTTAATTCTAAATATAAAAACAAAGAAGAAGTTAAAGCAGTCCAGTTGAGAAGTGGTAGAGAATTGAATACTAAAGTGCAAAAAGAGATTGAAGTTAAGAGGGAACCTGAAAAAAATTAAAAAAACATGAAGAAAATGTTCCCAAGAATATAAATAAATCTCTCTCCAACTATGATCATTTTAGAAAAACCACCACCGCCATTTTCTTAGAGACTTAAACAACAGAAACTCAATCAACAATTTTTATAATTTCTAGAGATATTTAAGAAGCTAACAATCAACATACCTTTTGCTGAAGCACTGAAACAAATGCCAAACTATGTTAACTTTATAAAAGATATATTAAATAAGAAAAAAAATTATTGAACATGAGACTGTTGCACTTAGTGAAGAATGCAATTTAATAATTCAGAAAATACTTTCTCAAAAACTTAAATATCCTGGTAGTTCTACTATTCCATGTAAGATAGGAAAAAGATTTTGTGGAAAAACTTTATGTAATTTAGGAGCTAGCATTAACTTCATGCCCTTATCAATATTCACAAGCTTTATGTAATTTAGGTTACTGTAACCCCTTCAGTTAGCTGTTCGATCAATCACTTATCCTAAGGAGGCTATAGAAGATGTGCTGGTTATAGTGAATAAATTTATTTTCTCCGTTGATTTCATTGTTTTAAATATGGAGTAACATAAAAAAATACCAATAATTTCAGGGAGACATTTCCTCGCTACTGGACGAACTATGATAGATGTGCAAAAATGAGAGCTAACTATGAGAGTTTAATGACCATGAAGTTATTCTTAAATGTGTTAAAATCTATGAAGTTTCCAGTGAAAGGAAAAGATAAATGTTATAGAATGGAGATTATCGATGATTTAAGTAATAACCATCTTCGAGAAAGTCATGAACTTAAAGAGGACCACAAGAACTGAAGTATGAGAATGAAACTAATTTTCAAGATAAATCTATTGAGATAATCACTGAGAATTCAAATTATGTTCAGGAAAGTTTTGAGATTTTAGACACTGCTGAGAATAATAATTCTCTTTTTCCGTCAATCGAAGAATCTCCTGAACTTGAGATGAAGTTACTCCCTACACCTTTAAAGTATGTTTTTTTAGGGAACTTATCAACGTTACTTGTTATAATATCCTCAGACTTAAGTAAAGATCAAGAAGAAAAATTAGTGAAAACTTTAAGAATTACTAATGTTGTCGTGCCATCATAATTACAGTCAAATACATTAGAATGGCCACTCATATACACCATCTTTATTCGCGGCTTGCATTAGCGCATTTCTCCATTTAATTTCCTTAATATTAAAATTATGAGGTAGAAATTTGATAAAGACTTTATTATTGAAGCAAAATTGTGAAATAAAAATGAGCTTTTTTTTCATAGAGGGGGTTATTGTTTATAATGAATGGTTTGGAGGAAGAAAATATAGTTGTTGAGCTAGCATTAGTGATCAAAAGTTTTTTACCATCATCGATGTGAATGTTTTCTGTATATGGTTAATCTGGATATATGGATATATTATGGAGATTAAACATGAAATGGTGGGAGACACTTGAGTCTAGGTGTCATTTTGTTTCGAAAGATGTAGACTTCAGTTTGAGGGAATGTATTTGCTTTTGGATTGATTCAAGGATTTTAGTGCATATGTAAAGTTGGGACATCGTTTTGATGAATGACCTTCTTACTGACAAAATTGACATTTGCAAAGATAGGGGCAATGGTGGAGGGCACTTGTTTGATTGGAGTTCTAGTTTGATTTTATAGTGGAGATACAGTTTATATAGTAAGGTGAATTTTTTATGAATTGGTTCTTAGATATTTTAGCAGGGTTGGCAATCACAGGTATTTTTTAGGAGATTGTTTTCTTCGTTCCTTTAACACTGAGATAAACATTAAAGTTTATGAATATTTTATGTAGTTCCTTAAATGAGTTGGGAGTCTCATACACATGCATGGCAGAGCAAAGATTCATATATGCATTGTCAACATTCACTAGAATTTTTATTTGAGATCATCTTCATCAATTTGGTAGCAAAGCATGCCTAATTCATCGGCAATAATTTTAGCATATTGCATGTATTCGGTGATTAGTTATGTTCCCTTGGAGTGAAGACAAGTTTTCCTTAAACAAAAGGTTAATTAATTTTTTTTATAAAGAGCATTATTTGGCTCTTAATTTTATTACACCAGAAAAAATTTACATCAAAAGGCCAAAGGTTTCACTACAACTCACACAAAAAAAAAAAAAAGAAAGAAAAAAAAACCTTGGAACCTAAGGCCAAAATACAACTCACACAAATTAAAAAATAAAAAAAAACCCTCATTTACCAAAGCGAATAAAAGGAATATCCAAGTAATCACCACGAAGCAGCCGAGAAAGCTCCTCCGGAATTTTGCTAGTAACAATAACTTTCTGTAAAACCAAACCAAGCCTAGCCACCNCACAAATCAAAAAAGAAAAAAAAAAACCCTCATTTACCAAAGCGACTAAAAGGAATATCCAAGTAATCACCACGAAGTAGCCGAGAAAGCTCCTCCGGAATTTTGCTAGTAACAATAACTTTCTGTAAAACCAAACCAAGCCTAGCCACCCAATTCACACGCTGATTCCCTTCACAATGGATAAAAGATCACCATAATTAGTAGGTTTACACATTTTAGACCATCTCATCCAATGGATCTTATGAGCCTTATCAGCCCACAAAAATCTAATAAAAATATTTTCTAACTTGATGCAAAGAGTATTAGGCATTTTCATAAAACATAAAGTATACAAAGGAATAGAAGTGAACACACATTTCAATAAAGTAACCTTACCACCAAAAGATAATAAGAGATTATCCCAAGTAATCAATCTCTTATTAACTTCATCAATGATATTGTCAAAAAGATACTTCTTTCTCCTTCCTTTGTCAAGATTAAAGCCCAAATAATTAATAGGAAGCTCCCCCGTAATACAACTAGTATAATCCTGAATCTAATTCCTTTTCTGAATTTTAATCCACTTAGAACAATAAAAATGACATTTATTAGTATTAAAATTTAAACCAGAGACATCTTGAAAATGCTTGAAACCTTTCGAAAGCCTTTTAATAGATCCTTAATGAGCATTGGTAAAAATAATAAGATCATCAGCATAAGCAAGATGAGAAATACCAAAATTCCCTTTACCAACAAACAACATGCTAGGATAATTGTAGAAAACCATATTATGATATCAGGAAAGATAATAAAAAACAAGAATGAAAATATAAGGAGAAAGAGGATCTTGCTTTATTCCTTTAGAAGATTGGAAAAAACCACACTTCTTTCCATTAATTAAAATGGAATAGTAATTATTTTCCTAATCCTCTTAATGAGATTGCAAGACTCTTGATTAAAACCCCTGGCTTTAAACACATCTAAAATAAATTCCCATCTAAGAGAATCATCAGCTTTATGAATGTCCATCTTAAAAATGAAATTAACTCCTCTGCCCTTCTTATCTAAATCACGAACTAATTCTTGAACAATAAGAACATTCTCACCAATTTATTTGTCTCTAATAAAATCAGATTGCTGAACATAAACCAAATTATTAATAAAAGAATTAAGTCGATTAACCACAATTTTAGAAATCAACTTAGAAATAACAGCATTAAGACTAATATGTCTATAAGCGTCCCAATATAAACCGCCTTTAGTTTTTGGGATAAGCACCAAGTTGGCACTTTTAAAATAGTTAGGCGGGTCACAACCTTTAGAAAACTCCTGAATAGCATGAATAACATCCTGCTTAATGATATCCCAACAAGCTTTATAAAATATAACATTAAAGCCATCAGGACCAACCAACTTATTACTGTCCATACTATCTAAAGCTTGTTTAATTTCAACAACATTAGGAATAGCGACAAGATTAATATTATTAGTATAAACATAACTCTCAGAAAATAGGTTAATATTAATCAAATAAAGAACACTATTATCACTTTCGAAAAGCATAGAAAAGTACTCAATACCGTCAGCCTCAATGAGATTCTGATCTTCAATAAGAACACCATTACTTTGCCTGATTTTGAGTATATTCTCATTCGTTCTTCTTTTCTTAATAAGGACATAAAAATAAGCATAATTCCTGTCACCATCAACAAAATTTTGCCCCATAGCTTTTTGTATGAAGAAAACATATTTCATATTAATAGCACTGGTAAGAGCATCCTGACCAACCAAAAGATCTTAATGAGGAATTACATTATTACTAAATTCCTCCTTTAACCCTTTCAAATTGTCTTCTGCAGAAAGAATATTAGTATGGAGATTCCAATTCTAACTCCTCAACTTAGCCGCCACCTTCTTATGTAAAAACCATAAATTAACACCAGCATTACCTTCATAACTAGAATTCTAGTTAACCTTAATAAACCGCAAAAAGGAGTGGTGAAGAATCCACATATTTAAAAACCTGAACAGGTAAACTTAGTTATTAAAACCATCTTTACCGTAACGATTATAGGAGCATGATCAAAGCAATTAATAGCAAGATGATTCACAGTGGAGGCTGAGAAAAAATCCAACCAAGCAGTATTGACCACAAACCTGTGAAGCCTTTCAAAGGTCTTAGCACGATACCATGTAAACGGATTACTGGTATAACCAAGATCAAAAAGTTCATTATCTAACAAAACTTCATTAAAATCATTTATAAGCTTATGATTAGGATATTTACCACCTTTCTTCTCCTTAACAGAAAGAATAGCATTAAAATTCACACCAACAATCCAATGACCATTGCAATTACCTTTAAGAGCAATCAAATTGCTCCAAAACTCCAACCGAGCTTCATCTGTACAACCAGCATAAATAACAGATACTAAATTAAATTACAACTTAATGGGATAAGACTAAAAAAGATATAAAATACAGTGAGATATTTATGATATTCATCTGATAAATTTATGTTATAATGCCTTCTGAGTGGTCGAATAATTTGCATTTGTGCTAAATTTCTTCGTTGTCTTAACCAGTGCTAGCACCTGTTTTTTAAGTTGATCAATATGCAACAAATTTGGTGAACCAGTGCCTCAAGAGATTAATTTTACTGGCTGGCGAGACATCAATCTTCAGAGAAGTAAAATGGAAAAACCTTCTAAGAGTTTTGTTAGTCACGAGAATTACATCGGGGAGCAATGTTTGGATGATGTAGATACATTCAGTTATTATTCTGTTAATGTATGGAGATCAGCGAGCATATCTTCTACCACACCTCGCCTTGATGATTCTGAAGGTGCTTGTAAGAAGAAGAAGAAGAAGAAGAAAAAGAAGGGGAAGTTAAATAAGCTTCATTCTCAGATCATTTCTTCTTCTGGATCTGATATGTCTTGTGTAAAGGAGACCTTCATGGGTGCAGAATCTATTAATCCAGAAAAAGGCGAGCAATCCAAAATAGGATTGTCTAATCCAAAGGATGGCGATAATTTATCCACAATGCTCTTTTGTAACTCTTTTCCTGTCCAAGTTGAAACCAAACACAACTATTCATGTTCACACTTAACACTCAACCAAACTGGAGAAAATGACCCAAAAAGTAGAGGCATTGAGTGCTCCCCTATCATAGTTCCCATGCAGAATTGCAGAAGACTCAATGAATCCAGTAACACAAAGGCTACACAGAACCAGGACAGCGACACCGAAGTCAGAACAGTTTCTACTGCTAGTTTATCTTTTGCAAGCTTAGCACCAATTGGGTCATACTCAGAAGATACAAAAGGCTCTGAAAAAATATTGGCTGACGAATATCAAATAGTTCATGGAAAAAGCAACTGCAGAAAAACCAAGTATTACAGAACTTCGGAAAACAAGAATAATTTAGTTAGAGAATGTGAGGGTTCAAATGATAGAGATAGAAAAGTAGGTTCCATGATGTCTCGCTTCGCAGCCTCTATGAAATCCCACAACATGGTATTAGAAATAAATCACAGAGAAGAAGAGGATTATAAATATAACAGAAACAAAAAAACTAATTCTAAGGAAGAGTTCTTAATGCCCAGCGATATCCCTGCTATTGAACTGAAGCAATATGATCCTATGGAAGGGTATTTTCAAAGTTTTTCTGGAAAATCACAGATGCTTCGCAGTATTAACAACCAAAGGCAGCAGGATATGGAAAATACTCCACTTTTCAGGCAGAGGTTAACGAGGAATATTGGATACTTGCAGTCTGAGGGTGTTAGAGCCTTTGATGACTCTCACCTGATGGTAAATGATGTATCACTCACTGTAACTTCTCCATTAAAGTTACATTGCTACAAGGGAGATGGATTGTTGCCTTCTCCACAATATCATTGTACTTATAATCATCGTTATGTATCATCCAGAGTACCTCAACAATTAGCTGAACTAAAATCCAGTGATCAATACATTCGGCTGGAATCAAGATTAAGGGCAGCTGATAACTTGAAAGCAGTAATTTGGCAGAAATCAGAAGATAAACTCCAGCGGCATCTTAGAAGTGGCATAAACCACGACAAAAGGAGATTAAAGGGAGGTGAAGGCCATTTACGTGAACTCGATTATAGGCCAAGTCTTTTTACCGCTGTAAGTTCAAAAATTTTGATGGATAGATATCTTCAGAGTTTCCATTTGCAGAAATATGATAGCCATGGTACTCGTGAACCTCATCTTTTGGAAGTTACAGCGTGCACATCACAATGTAATGGACCTTATTTAGCTCTTTCACCGTGGCAGCTGCCCTTGCATGAGATCCATGCACATTATGGGACAGAGAAACGTTCAACAATGCAAGATACAGAGGCAGAAGCTTTTTTTGCCTTTCACAATGATCACATAGCATCTTATTCATGCTCTAAACCTGAACTTCTTTTTAACAGCAACGTCAAAGCTTGCATTAATTCACTAGGAAATTCTCTTAAATCAAGTTACATATCTTTCTCGCCTGAAAATAAAGAAGAGGGCAATGCTAATTTTATCAGAAAAGAAGAGTATCACACAAAGACTTGCAGTGCCAATTCTTGTGGAGAAAATTTGGGTGACTTTTGCACAAATGTAATTAGCTTTGAAAACGGTGAACAGCATAAGGGTGGTTGTATCACGAAGGGTTACAGAGTGAAGAAATCATCCATGCATGTTGGTTCAACATGGGCAGAACAAATTCTTTTTGCTGCTTACAAATTACAAAGAGGTGCTGGTTATGTTCAGCTAGTCACAGGCAACCCCATTGCTACTTTCGAGAAATTTCTTACTTCGGCCGCTCCAGTAATTGCTCCTTCATTCTCGAGCAAAGAGGTGGAAGATTTCTTTTTTACAATTCAGGATCCTAGTGTTGCATTACACTGTATTTGGAGTTGGTATGAAAAACCTGGATGTTATGGATTAGAAATAAAGTTAGGAGATTCTCAGAACTTGGGAAGTTTGAAGAGCCTGGATGAACCTCTTCTTGCTTATTTTGTTCCTTCTCTTTCTGCCATCCAGCTGTTCAGCTACTCCCAATGTTCCAGAAACCGGGAAACTATTGAGACTGTTCATCAGAAGGAAGAAAATGGGAAATGTTCATTACTGTGCTCATTCCTGAATCATTTGTGCCCAGGATCATTAAAAGACACAAAAGAAGACCATGTTCTTAACCCCATAGAAAAGCATACTGGAGTTCCTCTTCACTCAATTGATAATGTTGGCTCCTTAAGTTGTTCTAACGAGAACCAGAATTACAGCTGCATTTCGTCCACCAGTAGTGAATCAAAATTGATCTTTGAATTCTTTGAAAATGATCTTCCGCATGAACGCTTGCCTTTATATGCCAAGTGAGTGGTACCTATTCAGCCATTACCGCTGAGTAACATGTCATCGGTACCAATGTATTATTTGATAGGTTTTTATAGCATCAAACAACCTAACATTGGTTCTTTTTTCTTTATGACAGGGTAAAGAAGCTCATAAAGGATGGTGCTTCCAACCTGCATATGTCTGGCAATCCGTCCAGCTTAGAATGCATGAAATTGCAGGATCTTCATCCCTCTTCATGGTAAGTAAACAGCACACAGTTTTGACAGTGTTTTTCAAAAGATTGAATATTTACTGCACAGAAGGCAAAGCTAATGAACCATTAATGTTCCAGAATTTGAACTCATTGTAAGCATGGATATTTTTAGGTATTCTGTCGCTTGGTATCCCATCTACAAAATTCCAGATGGTCCACTCCGCATCACATTCTTGACCTATCACTCCCTGGGGCATTTTACCTTGAATCATTCCTGGTCGAGTTCTTCCAAGCAACATGTGGTTTGTCCAGTGCTGGGAATGCTTAGCTATAATGTGAAGGTAATTATTCTCTTCCAAACTTATTGAAACTATTTCCATTTCCTATTACAGTCCTTAAGCTTGAGCTCAACCTAATGAAATAAAATCTTGTGCAACTCTATACCTGAAACCTCATTTTTTCTTAAAATTCTCATACCAACAGAATGATGGCTGGTTTATCCTGAATGAGAACGCACGCAACTCTCTTGGTAAAGAGCAGAGGTCTTTAGATGTTTCAAAGTTGCTTCAAGCTAGACTGAACAATCTGGTGGAAACTGCTGCAATCTTTGCAGCAGGGCGTACCAGTATGAATAATGTAAAGGTTAAGAATGTTCACCAGGATTTTAATTTCTTTCTTTCTCGGCAGCAATGATCAATTCTTGCCTCATAGGCGCTCAGGTACTCATTTTTGGTTTGTTCAATGCATAGTTTTTCCATTTATTTTTCTTTGACCTAGACAGTAAGAGCAAAGTTCAGATATTGGTGATTTTATGCATAACGAGACTAGAAGTTGATATATTTGTTGATAAAGTTCAGCTTTATTAATCTCCCTAGATATATTTTTCTACAGTTTGAACCAAGCTTTCTTCAGTCCACCTCCTTTTATTTCTGTTTTTTATTTCGTAGTAATTTCGCCTAAATAATTAAATCCAATTTGTTTAGCTAAGCTNTCTTCAGTCCACATCCTTTTATTTCTGTTTTTTATTTCGTAGTAATTTCGCCTAAATAATTAAATCCAATTTGTTTGGCTAAGCTTTAATAAAGGACACTTATTTAGTTTTTAAGTTAACAATTTCGTTTTAATTTTTCAGATCTTTTACCTGCATATCTTAATTATCCTATTTTTATTCCTTAATTTGAGTGTCGGTTGCTTTTTTTTAAGCATCTAGAGATTAATTTTATGAAATTCATGATTTTAAGATTCATATTCTATGCGGTGTTGCTGCTAATCACATCCATGAAAATTGAAAGCCAGT
Organism: Phalaenopsis hybrid cultivar; assembly: GCA_002079205.1. NCBI lineage: Eukaryota > Viridiplantae > Streptophyta > Magnoliopsida > Asparagales > Orchidaceae > Phalaenopsis > Phalaenopsis hybrid cultivar. The sequence continues at coordinate 204,059 of JXCR01068734.1, forward strand.
CAAACTAGGGCTGCCAAAAGAGATTGGTGTTCGGNCCATCTTAATTATCCTGTTTTTATTCCTTAATTTGAGTGTCGGTTGCTTTTTTTTAAGCATCAAAAGATTAATTCTATGAAATTCATGATTTTAAGATTCATATTCTATGCGGCGTTGCTGCTAATCACATCCATGAAAATTGAAAGCCAGTCAAACTAGGGCTGCCAAAAGAGATTGGTGTTCGGCTCGTTCGTTAAGTAAACGAGCCGAACACGAACAAGTTTTTAAAGCTCAAATTATAAAGGAGCCNCAAGTTTTTAAAGCTCAAATTATAAACGAGCCGAAAATGAACAACTCTTTGTTCGCTCTTATTTGGCTCGTTTTAGCTCGATATATATATATATATATATATAAAGCGTAACTGCTCGTGTGGTAATCGTGTGGTAATGTGGTTATGCGCCTTGTTTTGCTTACATTCGAATCCAACATTTTACATCTATTGTTTCAATTTAATTTTAACGAGTCAATTTCGAGTCAAAGACAAACACGAATATTTAAAACCAACCGAACACGAACATACTGTTCACAAGCTGGTTTCGAACACGAGGCAATTTTGAAGACGAGAAATTTTGAACGAGCCAAGCCTGAGCTCGCTCAAACTCGACTCGTGTACAGCCCTAAATCCGACCGCCAAAATTCCGGCCTTCCCCTTGGTTGGACGTGGCACTTTGACCAATTTTGAGTCTTAATTGTAATTATGCCTAATAAAATAAATATGAATTGAAAAAAGGCATATTTAACAATTTTTCAGAACGAACAATTTTTAATTTTTTCTTTAAGAGGCGATGTATTTAAATGCTGACTACCGACTTTGATAAAAAAAGTCGGTGTATATCCTGGTCTCTTAATTTTCCTTATTTCAGTATTACACTAAAGTGTAAAATGAAAGTTAAACGGGGTAGTTACACACAGACCGCCCTACAAATTAACCACTCGTGATTTTTTTAAAGAATTGCCCGATGTACTTATGCATGCCCCGATCAAACTATTGGAAATTTGATTAAGATAAGAAATATGGGCTCATGTTTTATAATGAATTTTGATATTTGAGCAAGAATATGAAAATGGACGAAAGAGGGTGGTTGATTTGTAAAGAACAAGTTTGGGGTGGTTTGTATGTAATTGCTTCAAGTTAAAATATATTTAAATTAATTTGAGAAAAAGGGGCATTTACATATATGGCACACAATTCTTATGTATTTACTTGCCTCACACCTGAACTATCCTATTCACGCACATGTCACTCAAATCTTTAATTCACATAAAAAATAACACATAATCATTTTTTTAAGTGAAGTACACATTTTCATGCATAGGTTAAATCACCAAAGTGCTATATATGTAAATATGAAAATTTAGGTGTGAGAGATAAAAATGTATAAGAATTGTGTTATACATGTACATTCCAAAAAAAAAAAAAAAATTCTTTGTATTTTCCTTACTATTAAGGCCAATTCGTAGATGTATTATGCTTGTTAGAAAATTGAAGCTTCAGAACTGAGGGTTTGTTTGGCACCGTGTTATCGCGCGACACGACGACAGTTTTATAAAATTTCGAGAAAATACAAGCCGCGGGTTCGACCTTGCTTCCCGCGTTTCATATTAAATTTAAATTCAGCTTTTACATCCCTACCCCCTCCCTCCTCTTTGTTGCGATTGAGCTTCTTTCTTGAGTCTTGCTCTCCCCTCTCTCACGATTATGCCCTAAAGGTAAGATCCCCGCTTACCTCTTAGAGAAATAGTGATGGAACCAACCCACATAGAAATTCTAAATAGTTCTTGACTCTTCTTATGAAGTCCCACATGGGTAGTCAGAAGCTCTCATTTGTCACTTGAGATGGCTAAGAACAACATGTGAAGGCTCAAGTATGAGTTCCGATAGGATCACTTGACTTTAGGGCAACCCTAGGTAGCTTGGTCTTTTCACACATACACACACACGCACTTGGACTCATCACAAGTTCCATAACACACCCAAAACTATCAATTTACCCAAATTGATCCATCTCCCCCTTGACGCTCACAACCACTCCTTAACTCTTTTGAAAACTCATGCGGGTGGTCCTAAGTTCTTAACCCTTTGCTAGGATGACTGACATCAACATGTGAGGGCTTCAAGATGAGTTCTCATAAGGCTCATATGACTTTGGGAAGGTTTTCCATGGCTTGCAGGCTCACCACCTAAAACCATCCAACATTGTCCAAAGTCACCCAAATTTACCAAAATTCCCAAAAATACCTAAAATTGTCAACATCCCCAAATCCACTCAAAACTTCACTAAAACCAATTCTAGTCATCCAATTTACCTAAATTCACCCAAATTTTCTAAATTTACCCAAACTATCCAATTTCCACCAAATGACAAATACAAATCCAATTCAAGTCCCAAATTCCATCATGAAAAATTCAAAATTTCATGAAGCCCATCATGATTAATTTTCAAAAACATCAACATTAATTCCAAGCCCAAAATTAAGGTCTTTACATTAAATTTAAAAGCCTAAATTTTAACTTTCTTCAAAATTAAATGAGCCCACATGACATGAAATTCCCCTCATCTATTTGATTAAAGTCCTAAAGTTCATAATTTAATAAACTAAATTTGGCCTCATAACACCACCAGACAAAGTGCCTCATTTTCCACTTTCCATCTTCATGAAAATAACCAAGCCAACTGCAAGTCTCTAAGCCATGGCCAAGCCACTTACAAGCCTCCTTAGCCCCATACATGCCATCCTCCCCTAAATGGCAAAAGGAGGACCTACTTTCAAGCCTCCAAGAAAGTTCTTCACCTCATCCATAGCCTATGTTCAAACCCTAGCCTCATGATTGGGACTTCATGATCTGAACCCAAAGACCAAAAATCACACCAGCCACCACGTGGAGATGAGCCAAGCCCTTCCCATTGACCAAACCGAAGTCAAACTCAAAAGTGATCTAAAACCCATTCCACTTCAATCCACTCATGGACACATGAAACAACTTAATTGGCTTCACATTTGCTTACAACTGAACTCCCTCAGCAGGATGGTGACCTCCCATAAGCCGACCGGCCACCCTAGCAGCCAGAAAATACCAAACCCAAGAGACCACCCATGGTCAACACCCAAAATTTGAACTCCCCCACTTTTCTCACTCCCATTGGACATTGGCACTTGCTTTCCCTCCACCTAAGCGCCATCTTAGACTCCCTAGCCAGCCTAATTAAACCCTAATACCTTTCCCATAAAACCACCACCACCTCATAGACAAAAGGAAAAGAAGTGCACTAATGACCTGACTCACAATTACGTAGTTATTTTATTTCCAAAAGATAGCAAAAAACTTGACCTAATATATTTTAGCTGCTAGTGTGTACAATAGATATGTTATAGAATATAAAATTTGATAAATAGTTTGCACGCTAGGGGTACTACGCAAGTATACATATTGTTTCATGTAATATAAGATTTTCTTTTAAAACCCCAGAATCGATCCAACAGAGAAGGTGAAATTCTTTTTATCCAAAACTCTTTTTATGACTTAGGAAAACATTACTTAAGCTCCAAACAATTATCTAGAAAAAATGACAGCGATTTTAGGTGTAAACAAAGGTTACTAAATTTCTACTAATTCTATTTCAAAGCTTAAAAGAAAATGTAGTATTTCTAAACTAGTTTTACGAAGAAGAGTTCAAATTATGTGAAAGTACTTTCCCCTTGCAAGGAGATCATAATAAGTGTAGAAGTCAAATGCTTAAAGGATAAAATGTAGTTTTATGCCAAATAGGAGTAATCTTATTCTTTACCCGCTCTCGAGTGCATAACAAATATTGGTTAATCTAAATTTAAGTTTCTAACTCTTAGGTTATGCTGGATAGGTTCTAGCCTTTCACCTTTAGATTTCCCACTGTTCCCTCTCTATAGGACTAACCAGTTCTTAGGTTCTAAACTCTAGATCAAATTGATTAAGATTCTAGCTTGTCACCATAGAATCATTAATTTACGTCCATCAGAACTTATCTCCTTGTCTATTTGCACAAACCTATAGATTACCTTCTTACCCATGATATTAATGTGACTCTTACTTGTTGAGGAACATGTAGCCCTTCCGGGTCATTATGTATTCACAACAAGTTTTAGCACAACAATTGGCCAGATTGAACATGTAAATGAAGTACAAAGAAATGAATCATCACAAGTATGAAATAAGAGAAATCTTAAACAATTCTAATCCTATACATGATTACTTCTTATTGTAAGGAGAAAGATACAGAGAACTACTTAGATTTATGAGGATAACACAACAAAACATAATTTATATTAAAAATCCAAGTCTTCACAATAAAAAAAAAAACTCAAACAAAAATACAAAGTACTTATCTGAGACTTCTCCCCAAGCAAATTTTTGAAGTTCTTTTGACTTCTTACTCCAATAGACAAACTAAAATATGCACTACAAAGACTCTCACTCACAACACACACAAACACACAAGAGAGCCTCACGCCCCCTCCTAAAATCTTCACCACCAACCAAAAGCCTATCTTCAACACCACACACATACACTTTTTTGACCAGCAAATTGTTCCTTTAAATAAAGCTCTTAAAAACACCAAGAGTCACTTCAAGCACATCTTCAAAATTTGTCTAAATTCATTGCACAAAAGTTCAAACAATTTCTGGTGCATAGGCGTCAGCCTTCTAAAAGCCTATTTTAACTATCTGGCTCCTAGAGGCCAGGTCACTTTTTGCTCCTTTGCTCCATTTTGCTCCAATTTTGCTCCTTTTGCTCTTAAACTCTATTTCTTGTACTTGAAATAAAAAACAAACAAAATACCTTTTATTAAAGCAAAATATCCTTAAAATTGAGTATAAAATCTATATATAAAAATAACACATTTTAAGGCATGCCAATTCCCCCAAGTTACTTATCCTCACGTAACTCATTTATTTTGTAAAACAAATGCTTTAACTTTTGGTAGTGGGTTTCATTAAAAATTACTATACTTTTGCCCCATAAATGTGATATTGAAACTTTGAGAAAAAAATTCAATAACTCAGGATAGAACTGAGGTGTAAGAGTATCTAGTACTTAAGTTAGGAATTCAAATTTTCTATTCATCTAAAAAATAATTGTAATTTTTCAGACTTAAGAATCTTAGAAGAACTAAAAGATAGAATTATATTACAACTCTACTAGTAAATATTTGACTAATACATTTAAAATTAAGAATAAGCTCAGAAGTGTAAATATGTTTCTTCGTTTAAGATAATTCAAGAGAAGCTAATTTTTAATTTTGCATATCCTTAAGCTCTCCTCACGTATTTTTCTTTTTACTTTACTTTTCTTTTGATCTTTCTTTTCTTTTTATTTCAGGACTATTTTCAATCATTTCTATTTTTTATTTTCATGTGAGGATTACAATATCTGGATAGCCTTTAATGATTTTGAACTTCACTATCCTCTTTCTAAAGTTAAGAACTTCTCACATTTCTTAACATAATAATGTGAATTAGTATAAAAATGATTTTTCATAGAGTCTAAAATTCTTTTTAAAGTGTAAATCTAAAATCTTTAGTGTTTTAAAATACAAATTTTCCTACTCTGAATAGTAAAAACATATTCCTTAACATTTATACTAAATATCTTAACTCTAGAATTACCCTTAATCACTAAGAGTTTTTGCTTAAGTTTACTATAACATTTTAATGAATAAAAAATATAGCTTTCTAAAAATAACACCACATACCACATGCTATGTTAAAATAATTTCTAAATATAGTTTATTTGAGGACAAATAAAGAAGCAAATAAATCTCAATTAAACAGATTTAACATGAAAAATACAAAGTAAGGAATTACTTTCAAACACAAGAAGTGTGTACACACACACACACACACAATGATTTTGGCGGTTGAAATTGCTCTGCTAGACATGGTGGTTGTGGCGTTTTGTATCTCTGGTGGGTTCTTCATTGCCTTTCCTGCTCATTCACAGTCTCTTTGGTGCACTTTGGAGATTGATTCATCCTATATAACGTTTTGTTACTTTTGAAGTTTCTCGGGTTGCTAAATTTTCAAATTTTGTGGCTGGTTACTGTTCCATTTGCTCTTGTTGCACTGTTTTCACTTTCTCCCCTTACAATGGAAACTACACTCACTCAAGCAGATCCAACTATATTGGTAAATCCTCCTTTGCTGAAGTAGTAGCTCTTGGTACTTCTAGCTTGGGAGACAGACTGATATTCCCACAAGTTTACCATGATTTCTTTGAGACTAATGAAGACAGTCTTTTGCTAAAAAAAAGTTGCAAGAAAGTGGGAAGCTTGCCCTTATCCTTAATGAGGCTGAAGTTACTAAAATTAATGAGAAAAGTAAATTTACTCTAGTAGGAAAATTTCTTGTGGGACACCATAAGATTGAGGTAATCAATAAAACATTTGAAGATTTGAAGCTTTTGGGATCATGAAAATTTGGGTTGTTTGATGGTAGGCTTGTGATGATTCAACTTGTGAAAGAATAGGACTATGCTAAGATCTTCTCCATGAAAATTATGCATATTGAGGGCCAACCAATGAAAATTCTCAAATGGACACCAGATTTTGATCCTTCCAATCTGGTTCAAGATCCCAGGATTGAAATTACAACACTTCCATCATAAAGTTCTCTTTTCTATAGGTGCACTATTGGGGAGACCAATGAAGCTTGATATTTCTACTTGCAATTTGTGTAGACCATCTGATGCAAGAATTTTGGTGGAAAAGAATATCACTCTTCCCCCTGTTGATGAGATATGATTAGGAACAACACAAAATATGTATTAAAAACCCATAATTAATTAACAGAGACCTTACTACTGTAACCACTGTAAAATGATTGGAAAAATTAATGACAAATGCTACATATTACATCCACATCTCAAATCATGTCCCAAGGGCCCTAATAGCAGATCAGCTAAAAAGGGTACTTAGATCCAAATCCCTCCTGGTAATAATGTGCCATTGAATACTGAATTAGTTCCCATGCATCTCCCTAAGTATTCTGAAGTTGACAAAAATTACCCTGCTCCATCTCCTTTAGACCTTGACCCCACTGGACCTCCTGGGTTAAGGCTCAATCTGATGGTGAGGTTTTTGGACCAGTGAAAGTCTGTAAACTTTGCTACCAATGAGACTAATGATTTTCATCCCTTTATTGCCACTCTTTCAAAACCAATTTATAAAGATACTAGACAAGCCACTAATTCAGATGCTATTCCAATTACTGAAATTGAGAGAAGTTCTCACACTCTTCCTAATCCATCTCCAGCTACACAAGGCACCTCCTCCGAAGCTGAATTTCTAGAATTCCATCTGATGGATGATCCAAATTTTGACAGATTGACTGATGTGCTTACTGATAAATGACAAGTACAGAAGGGTAGTGACTGCGACTTTATATATACTTAAAAATACTGCTGCTAAAAGATTTAATTCCTCAGCAACTGTACCAAAACTTAATATCAGTTATAGATTTGATAAATATGGATGTAATAAATATTCAATAATTATAAAATCACAATTATCAACGCAAGTATACGCATCGCTCAAGTAATATAGGACTCTAATGGAGTCCTAGATATCGATCCCATAGGGAGTAATATTAGAACTACGAACTAAGAATTTAGAAAAGTAATACTTTAATCTCAACAACGAAATTCAATTTTCTTATCTGTCACTAATAGGTAATTGAAATAAATATGTAATTTTAATAAGTATTAAATAAATAAATATACTAATGAAGTTTTTAATGTGATATTCAATATATAAGAAATCATCATTCTCCTTGTCAAGCAATTATAATGAATGGATAAAGTGAATCGGTTCAAATTATATTGTGCCAAATAGGAGCATACCTATTCTTTACCCTTTGGTCAAGGCATAAAGAACATTGNGTTTTGCATATATTTGATTTATGTTCGAATCCAACATTTTACATCTATTTTTTCAGTTTAATTTTAACGAGTCAATTTCGAGTCAAAGACAAACACGAAAATTTAAATCCAACCGAACACGAACACACTGTTCACAAGCTGGTTTCGAACCTGAGCCAATTTTGAAGACAAGAAATTTTGAACGAGCCGAACACGAGCTTAATCTCAGCTTGCTCAAGCCGCCAAAATTCCGGCCTTCCCCGAGCAAAATTTATGAATTTTGGTTGGACGTGGCACTTTGACCAAATTTGAGTCTTAATTGTAATTATGCCTAATAAAATAAATATGAATTAAAAAAAGGCATATTTAACAATTTTTCAGAAGGAACAATTTTTAATTTTTTCTTTAAAGAGGCGATGTATTTAAATGCTGACTACCGACTTTGACCAATTTTGAAAAAAGTCGGTGTATATCCTGGTCTCTTAATTTTCCTTATTTCAGTATTACACTGAACACAGACCACCCTACAAATTAACCACTCGTGATTTTTGTAAAGAATCGCCCGATGTACTTATGCATGCCCGATCAAACTATTGGAAATTTGATTAAGATAAGAAATATGGGATCATGTTTTATAATGAATTTTGATATTTGAGTAAGAATTTGAAAATGGACGAAAGAGGGTGGTTGATTTGTAAATAACAAGTTTGGGGTGGTTTGTATGTAATTTTTTCAAGTTAAATAAAAAAAAATATTTAAATTAATTTGAGAAAAAGGGGCATTTACATATTTAGCACACAATTCTTATGTATTTATTTGCCTCACACCTGAACTATCCTATTCACGCACATGTGACTCTAACTCTTTATTTCACATAAAAAATAACACTTCTCATTTTTTTAAGTGAAGTACATATTTTCATGCATAGGTTAAATCACCAAAGTGCTATATATTTAAATATGAAAATTTAGGTGTGAGAGATAAAAATGTATAAGAATTGTGTTACACATGTGCATTCCAAAAAAAAAAAAAAAAAATCTTTGTATTTTCCTTACTATTAAAGCCAATTCGTAGATGTATTATGCTCGTTATAAAATTGAAGCTTCAGAACTAAGTGTTTGTTTGGCGTTGCGTTATAGCGCGACACGACGATGGATTTATAAAATTTCGATAAAATGCGGGACGCGGGTTTGACCCCGTTGCCCGCGTTTCGTATTAACTTCAAATTCAGCTTTTATATCCCTGCCCCCTCCCTTCTCTCTCTTGCGATTGAGCTTCTCTCGAGTCTTGCTCTCCCCTCTCTAGCGATTCTGCCCTAAAGGTAAGATCTCCGCTCGCCTCCTAGAGAACTAGTGATGGAAACAACCCACATAGAAATTCTAAACAGTTCTTGACTCTTCTTATGAAGTCCCACATGGGTAGTCAGAAGCTTTCATTTGTCACATGAGATGATTAAGACCAACATGTGAATGCTCAAAAATGAGTTCCCATAGGATCAATTGACTTTAAGTCAACCTTAGGTGGCTTGGTCTTGCACACACACACACACACTTGGACTCATCACAAGTTCCTTAACATACCCAAAACTATCAATTTACCCAAATTGATCCATCTCCCCCTTGACGCTCACAACCACTCCTTAACTATTTTGAAGACTCATGTGGGTGGTCCTAAGTCCTTAACCCTTTGTTAGGATGACTGGCATCAACATGTGAGGGCTTCAAGATGAGTTCTCATAAGGCTCGTATGACTTTGGGAAGGTTTTCCATGGCTTGCATGCTCACTACCTAAACCCATCCAACATTGCCAAAATCACCCAAATTTACCAAAATTCCAAAAAATACCTAAAATTGTCAACATCCCCAAATTCACACAAAACTTCACCAAAACCAATTCTAGTCATCCAATTTACCTAAATTCACCCAAATTTTCTAATTTTACCCAAACTATCAAATTTTCACCCAATATCCACCAAATGACAAATCCAAATCCAATTCAAGTCCCAAATTCCATCATGACAAATTCAAAATTTCATGAAGCCCATCATGATTAATTTTCAAAAACATCAACATTAATTCCAAGCCCAAAATTAAGGTCTTTACATTAAATTTAAAAGCCTAAATTTTAACTTTCTTCAAAATTAAATGAGCCCACATGACATGAAATTCCCCTCATCTATTTGATTAAAGTCCTATAGTTCATAATTTAATAAACCAAATTTGGCCTCATAACACCACCACACAAAGTGCCCCATTTTCCACTTTCCATCTTCATGAAAATAACCAAGCCAAATGAAAGTCTCTAAGCCATGACCAAGCCACTTGCAAGCTTAACCCCATACATGCCATCCTCCTTTAAATGGCAAAAGGAGGACCTACTTTCAAGCCTCCAAGAAAATTCTTCACCTCATCCATAACCTATGTTCAAACCCTAGCCTGATGATTGGGACTTCATGATCTGAACCCAAAGACCAAAATTCACACCAGCCACCATGCGGAGATGAGCCAAGCCCTTCCCATTGACCAAACCGAAGTCAATCTCAAAAGTGGTCTAAAACCCATTCCACTTCAATCCACTCATGGACACATGACAAAACTCAATTAGCATCACATTTGCTTACAATTGAACTCCCTCAGTAGGATGGTGACCTCCCATAAGCCGGCTGACCACCCTATCCACCGGAAAATACCAAACCCAAGAGGCCACCCACGGTCAACACCCAAAATTTGAACTTCCCCACTTTGCTCACTCCCATTGGACATTGGCACTTGCTTTCCCTCCATCTAAGCGCCACCTTAGACTCCATAACCAACCCAATTAAACCCTAATTCCCTACGTATAAAACCACCACCACCTCATAGACAAAAGGAAAAGAAGTGCACTAATGACCTGACTCGCAATTACGTAGTTATTTTGTTTCCAAAAGATGGTAAAAAACTTGACCCAATATATTTTAGCTGCTAGTGTGTACAATAGATATGTTATAGAATATATAATTTGATAAATAGTTTACACACCAGGGGTACTACACAAGTATACATATTGTTTCATGTAATACAAGATTTTCTTTTAAAATCGCAGAATCGATCCCACAGAGAAGGTGAAACTATTTTTATCCAAAACTCTTTTTATGACTTAGGAAAACATTACTTAAGCTCCAAACAATTATCTAGAAAAAATGACAGCGATTTTAGGTGTAAAAAAAGGTTAATAAATTTCTACTAATTCTATTTCAAAGCTTTAAAGAAAATGTAGTATTTCTAAACTAGTTTTACGAAGAAGAGTTCAAATTATGTGAAAGTACTTTCCCCTTGCAAGGAGACCATAATAAGTGTAGGAATCAAATGTTTAAAGGATAAAATGTAGTTTTATGCCAAATAGGAGTAATCCTATTCCTTACCCGCTCTTGACTGCATAACAAATATTGGTTAATCTAAATTTAGGTTTCTAAATCTTAGGTTATGCTGGATAGGTTCTAGCCTTTCACCTCTAGATTTCCCACTGTTCCCTCTCTATAGGATTAACCGGTTCTTAGGTTCCAAACTCTAGATCAAATTGATTAAGGTTCTAGCCTGTCACCCCAGAATCATTAATTTACATCCATCAAAACTTATTTCCCTATTTATTTGCACAAAATCATAGATTACCTTCTTACCCATGATTTTAATGTGACTCTTACTAGTTGAGGAACACATAGCCCTCTCGGGTCATTATGTATTTACAACAAGTTTTAGCACATCAATTGGCCGGATTGAACATGTAAATGAAGTACAAAAAAATGAATCATCATAAGTATGAAATAAGAGAAATCTTAAACAATTCTAATCTTACACATGATTACTTCTTATTGCAAGGAGAAAGATACAAAAAACTACTTAGAATTTATGGGGATAACACAACAAAACATAATTTATATTAAAAATCCAAGTCTTCACAATAAAACAAAACTCAAACAAAAATATAAAGTACTTATCTGAGACTTCTCCCCAAGCAAATTTTTGAAGCTCTTTTGACTTCTTATTCCAATAACAAACTAAAATATGTACTACAAAGACTCTCACTCACAACACACACAAACACACAAGAGAGCCTCACGCCCCCTCCTAAAATCTTCACCACCAACCAAAAGTCTATCTTCAACACCACACACACACACACTTTTTCGACCAACAAATTGTTCCTTTAAATAAAGCTCTTAAAATCACCAAGAGTCACTTCAAGCACATCTTCAAAATTTGTCTAAATTCATTGTACAAAAGTTCAAACCGTTTCTGGCGCATAGGCGCCAACCTTCTAAAAGCCTATTTTAACTATCTGGCTCCTAGACACCAGGTCACTTTTTGCTCCTTTGCTTCATTTGACTCTATTTTGCTCCATTTTTTGCTTTTTTTGCTCTTAAAATCTATTTCTTGTACTTGAAATAAAAAACAAACAAAATACCTTTTATTAAAGAAAAATATCCTTAAAATTGAGTATAAAATGTATATATAAAAATAACACATTTTAAGGCATGTTAATTCCCCCAAGTTACTTTTCCTCAAGTAACTCATTTATTTTGTAAAACAAATGCTTTAAATTTTGGTAGTGAGTTTCATTAAAATTTACTATACTTTTGCCCCATAAATGTGATAGTGAAACTTTGAGAAAAAAATTTCAATAACTCAGGATAGAACTGAGGTGTAAGAGTATCTAGTACTTAAGTTAGGAATTCAAATTTTCTATTCATCTAAAAAATAATTGTAATTTTTTAGACTTAAGAATCTTAGAAGAACTAAAAGATAGAATTATATTAGAACACTACTAGTAAATATTTGACTAATACATTTAAAATTAAGATTAAGCTCAGAAGAATAAATATGTTTCTTCGTTTAAGATAATTCAAGAGAAGCTAATTTTTAATTTTGCATATCCTCAAGCTCTCCTCACATATTTTTATTTTTATTTTACTTTTCTTTTGATCTTTCTTTTCTTTTTATTTCAGGATGATTTTCAATCATTTCTATTTTTTTCTTTTCATGTGAGGATTACAATATCTGGATAGCCTTTAATGATTTTGAACTTCACTATCCTTTTCCTAAAGTTAAAAACTTCTCACATTTCTTAACATAATAATGTGAATTAGTATAAAAATGATTTTTCATAAAGTCTAAAACTCTTTTTAAAGTGTAAATCTAAAATCTTTAGTGTTTTAAAAATACAATTTTTCCTACTCTGAATTGTAAAAACATATTCCTTAACATTTATACTAAATATCTAAACTCTAGAATTACCCTTAATCATTAAGAGTTTTTACTTAAGTTTACTATAACATTTTAAAGAATAAAAAATATAGCTTTCTAAAACTAACACCAAATACCACATGCTATGTTAAAATAATTTCTAAATATAGTTTATTTGAGGACAAATAAAGAAGTAAATAAATCACAATTAAACAGACACAAGAAGTGTGTACACACACAATGATTTTGGCGGTTGAAATTGCTCTGCTAGACATGGTGGCTGTGGCATTTTGCATCTCTGGTGGGTTCTTCATTGCCTTTCCTGCTCATTCACAATCTCTTTGGTGCACTTTGGAGATTGATTCATCCTGTATAAGCGTTTTGTTACTTTTGAAGTTTCCCGGGTCGCTAAATTTTTAAATTATGTGGCTGGTTACTGTTCCATTTGCTCTTGTTGCACTGTTTTCACTTTCTCCCCTTATTATGGAAATTACACTCACTCAAGTCAACCCAACTATATTGGTAAATCCTCCTTTGCTGAAGTAGCGGCTCTTGGTACTTCTATCTTGGGAGACAGACTATATTCCCACAAGTTTACCATGATTCCTTTGAGACTAATGAAGACAGTTTTTTGCTAAAAAAAGGTTGCAAGAAAGTGGGAATCTTGCCCTTATCCTTAATGAGGTTGAAGTTACTGAAATTAATGAGAAAAGTAAATTTACTCTCGTAGGAAATTTTCTTACGGGACACTATAAGATGGAGGTTATCAGTAAAACATTTGAAGATTTGAAGCTTTTGGGCTCATGAAAATTAGGATTGTTTGATGGCAGGCTTGTGATGATTCAACTTGTGAAAGAAGAGGACTATGCTAAGATCTTCTCCATGAAAATTATGCATATTGAGGGCCAGCCAATGAAAATTCTCATTTGGACACCAGATTTTGATCCTTCCATCCCAAGATTGAAATTACAACACTTCTATCATAAAGTTCTCTTTTCTATAGGTGCGCTATTGGGGAGACCAATGAAGCTTGATATTTCCACTTGCAATTTGTCAAGACCATCTGATGCAAGAATTTTTGTGGAAAAGAATATCACTCTTCCCCCTGTTGATGAGATATGATTAGGAACAACAAAAAATATGTATTGAAAACCCATAATTACAGAACAAAGACCTTACTACTGTAACCACTGCAAAATGATTTGGACAAATTAATGAAAAATGCTACATATTACATCCACATCTCAAATCAGGTCCCAAGGGCCCTAATAGTAGATCAGCTAAAAAGGGTACTGAGATCCAAATCCCTGCTGGTAATAATGTGTCATTGAATACTGAATTAGTTCCCATGCATCTCCATAAGTATTTTGAAGTTGACAAGAATTATCCTGCTCCATCTCCTTTAGACCTTGACCCCACTGGACCTCCTGGGTTAAGGCTCAATATGGTGGTGAGGTTTTTGGACCAGTGAAAGTTTGTAAACTTTGCTACCAATGAGACTAATGATGTTCATCCCTTTATTGCCACTCTTTCATAACCAATTTATCAAGATGCTAGACAAGCCACTAATTCAGATGCTACTCCAATTATTGAAATTGAGAGAAGTTCTCACACTCTTCCAAATCCATCTCCAGCCACACAAGGCACCTCCTTTGAAGCTGAACTTCAAGAATTCCATCTGATGGATGATCCAAATTTTGATAGATTGATTGATGTGCTTACTGATAAATGACAAGTACAGAAGGGTAGCAAGAAAAAGAAAAGATGGCTAGAATTGAAACATCTCATACAAGACAAACGAAATTCTTTAGGTGGAAATCCCCCATCCCTCTCTTCAGACCCATACCTTAGAACTACGGGGAAGGGGTAAACTCTTTCCCAATGTTAAATTTCCTATGTTGGAATATAAGAGGGGCCGCACACCCCTCTTCCCTAGAAAGATTATTATACCTCCTTAGAATTCATAAAATATGGTGCTTTCCTCTTTTGAAGCCTATGGTCACCAAAAATCCTCAAAATGTTCTTAAGAAGTTCCCAAAATTCACTCATTTTGCAAACATCAACAATAAGATTTGGTTCTTTTCTGCAACTGAGATGCAGTGGAGTGTAATACATAACCATACCCAGTTTCTTCTTTTGCAATTCTCCATTGGTTCTTGGTTCTCAGCTGGGTTTTGCAACCTTTATTTATGCCAGTTGTAATGCCACCTAACAACAGATATTTGGCATGATCTGCTACAGCTTAGCTAGTGTATCAAATCCTTTTGGATCATAGGATGTGACTTCAATTGTATTGCCTCACCTACTTAAAAAGGGGTGGAAAACTCGCTTTAGTTTTTGCTATGAATAAATTCAATGATTTCATCAATGATACTTCTTTATTCGATTTAGGATTTCTAGGCCCACCCTTTACTTGGAGTAGGGGCGCTCTTTGGGAGAGGCTTGACAGGATGTTTGGAAATTCTCAGTGGATGCAAAATTTTCCTTACACCAATGTTTCCCACTTATCAATGTCTGGCTCAGATCATACACCACTATTTTGTACTATTAACAACTCCAACAATGCTGGAATTACACCTTTTAGGTTTCAGAATATGTGGACCCTCCACCCTGATATCCTCAATGAAATTGAAAATGCTTAGATCACTAATCATATTGAAAATCCTTGGCTCAATCTATGGAGGCTTTAAAAAAGGTGGCTTCACCCCTTAGGAGCTGGAATTGGGAAAATTTTGGCAATGTCCAAGCCAACTTAAGAGATGCTGAAGAAAAGGTAGTTAAACTAGAAGTTAACTTTCAACATGGTTTAGCAACTGAAGCTGAGTTACACAGGGCAAATGAAACTTTTCTTGCTCAAATTAATTTCTATGATGCATTCCTTAAGCAAAAAGCTACAATCACTAAATTCATTGATGGAGACATTAACTCCAGCTACTATCATGCTTGTATAAATTTTAAGAGGAAATGTAATATGATTCTATCTATTACTAATTCAGTGGGACATAAACTTACAAATGCTGAGGATATTGCTAAAGATGCTGTGGCTTATTTCCAAATCTTTTTACCAGCAGGCAAAATTCTAGACCCCCCATAAAGGAGAATTTGTTTAGTGATTCCATATATTTTTTGTAGGGGTTGGATCTAACTCAAGTTCTATTAGATGAAGAAATAAATCAGGCTCTTGATTCTATCTATGGACAAAAGGTTGTAGGTCCTAATGGGTTCTCTTCCACTTCTACAAGGCAACATGGACTAAAATCAGCTTTGATGTTATTCTTGCAGTCCAGAACTTCTTCAAATAAGTTCGCCCTCCCAAATATTTCACCGCTTCTACTATCAGTTTGATTCCTAATAATAAGCTCAGGAAAACTTGGGGGGATTTCAAACTAATCAGCATCACTAATGTTATTTCCAAGATTATCAACAAAATTTTGGTCTTCAGACTCCATCGACACATCTAAAGCCTCATAAGTGAAAACCAAGCTGCCTTTGTCAAGGGAAGGAACATCATAGAAAATATTCTGCTTGCTCAAGAGCTCATGTTGGACTTGGACAGGAAGTATAGAGGGAACAATGTTATGTTCAAACTAGAAATAAAGAAAGCATATGACACCATCAATTGGGAATTTATTTTAAAAAATTTAACTACTAGGAGCTTTCAGTCAGATTCTATTCAACCATTGAGAGAGGGCTTCAATGCAATGCACATTCAATTTTGGTCAATGACAAGGGTCATGGGTTCTTCTCTGTGTCGCTCACCAAATTAGAAATTATCGGTTGTCAGAATGGATATCGTGACATCTGTTTTTAAAAGATGTTTAATTTAATTTATATATATAATTTTAAAAAGGTACGTCAGTGCTATTTTTTGTTGGGGGAGTTGCCCGTAAGAAGCTGCCGGTCACCGGAATCGAAATCCAGTCGCCCGCTTCTAAAGGACGTTTTAATTTACATATATATACATATTTAGTTTTAGAAAAAAAATATGAAATCAAACTGACCCCATATTTTTCATAGTTTAAATGAAAGAGTGTTGTACCTTTGTATCTATCCCGAAGGATAAACACAAGACTTGAGGATGAGGTTTGATCAAATAAACTAAGGAATATATGAAATCCGTTTGGTCTGCGAAATGTTCGTAATTGTCTATAAGTTCTCCTATTTAATATAAGGAATTAAATAAGATTTATATTAAGCTGGGTTTGGACATGCTTCCTATAAGGGCAAGCCCCTATGGTTAATTACATCTTAAATGACCAAGGTTACCTAAGAAAACTTTCGATAAAAATCAGGAAATATTATTTTCAAGGAGTTTCAAAGGGTAAGACATTTCAATGAGATCGGACGTAAATGTGTGAAAGGGGATTGGTTCAAATTTGGAACATTTTGTTATAGAGTCCAAAGGAGGAAGAACTAGGGGATGTCATGGATCCAGAGGAGGACCTCAGTGACTTCCCAAGCTATCCTAATGCTTGGCTTAATTTTTGAGGAGAAATATTTAGGTGTTTGATTCTGCCAATTTTATTAGTTAGGGCTACATTTGTGTAAAACTATCACACCAATAGCCTGGAAGATGTAAGGGTTTAGGTCGTGACCAGCGACAACCTTGGAATCCTAAGACGAGTTAGGGCTTATATTGTATAGCAGGGCTATATAAAGGCCTAAAGATAAGATGAGGATTTACGTTGCATAAGCAAGCAACCTTGAAGTCCTATGGCTTTGTTGTTTAAGTCTAAGGAAGGAAGATTGGTTTAGTTGGGGGAGACAGGTTTTGCTGTTGAAGATGGCCGTGCTGCCCACCATGCTAGTTCCAAGCTCGTTTCTGCAACGAGTTTGAGTTTTCTAGTGTGTGAAGTTATGATGTCAATTCAGGTGGCTCTATGGTTGAAGTTCTTTAAATTTTATGAGGGCATGTTAAAGTTGATTAAATCGACACCGGCTAGGATTCTACGATTCCCTCATTCCGGCACCACTATTTTCTATTGGATTCACTTAGTCCAAATGAACTTGCAATCTTAATGAGTTCCATAATTTCATTTAAATCGTGGGAAGCCTCGTTAGCAACCGTAGGTTACTCCCTCATTCCGGCACCACTATTTTCTATTGGATTCACTTAGTCCAAATGAACTTACTAAACCCATCTTAATGAGTTCCATAATTTCATTTAAACCGTGGGAAGTCTCGTTAGCAACCGTAGGTTACTTAATGAATTCCCATTTCATTTAGCCTTGGGAAGCCTCGTTAGCAACCGTAGGTTACCTCCTCCGAGGGGTTCCCGATCTTCCAATAAGGACATTTTAATTTAGCGGAAAACCTCGTTAGCAACCGTAGGTTACCTCCTCCGAGGGTTCCCGATCTTCCAATAG
This sequence comes from Phalaenopsis hybrid cultivar, assembly GCA_002079205.1. Taxonomy (NCBI): domain Eukaryota; kingdom Viridiplantae; phylum Streptophyta; class Magnoliopsida; order Asparagales; family Orchidaceae; genus Phalaenopsis; species Phalaenopsis hybrid cultivar. Next base: position 222,572 of record JXCR01068734.1, read on the forward strand.
AGAGGGAAGCCTCGTTAGCAATCATAGGTTACCTCCTCCGAGGAATTCCCGATCATCCTATAGAGATAGAAGCCTCGTTAGCAACCGTAGGTTACCTCCTCCTAGGGGTTCCCGATCTTCCAATGGAGACATTTTATGTCCAAATGAATTTACTAAACTCAACTTAATGAGTTCCATAATTTCATTTAGACCGTGGGAAGCCTTGTTAGCATCGTAGGTTACCTCCTCCGAGGGGTTCCCGATCTTCCAATAGAGACCTTTTAATTTAGTTGAAGTGTAGGTTACCTCCTCAGAGGAATTGTCGATGATCTGATAGAGATGTCTTAATTTAGTTGAAGTTGTAGTTTTGTGTGACGTTTGTGATTAAATTTTGAGTTTTATATTTTGAATGTTGTGGGGGTAAATTTTATCTTGGTTGATTTTAATTTTGGTTTTGGTTGTGGCTATCCCAATAGTTTTAGTTTTAATGTTGGGTGGCGTCGTTGTTTAGCATGCAAATTTGCAGGTATAAAAGTACAATATGAGAGTACAAGAAAGACGACGCTGAAAACTGTAAAAGCGTACCTGACGAGTTTTCTCGTTCCACCACCTGAAACTCAGAAGGCATGTTAAGGCAGTTTATATGAAGCAGGGAAGTAAAATTTTGACGACCTATCTAAACCTAGGTCATATCTTGGTGGGTCCTTAGGAGTTTAATTGAGGATGATTTTACCAAGAAAAATATATTAAGTTTAGTAGATCTCCGAGGTGTCCAATAGATCTAGAAAAAGAAGCAGGTCCGTGCTGTTCTCTCGCTGCCTGATGGAAAATCCCGAGTTCTTTTAAACTTAATATGTTGCTTAATAATTCATCCTATAAACACCCTAATGCTCAATGAACATTGATGTCTCAATTATTCTTAAGAGTAAGGTAATTATCATCTGTAATTTAATTTTGAAGATTATCTGGGTGAGGACCCTTAAAGAGGCAAGTTGGTGTTATTGGAACATTTAACCAAATTTTGGTCCTAATTGGGCTTGTAGTGTTTGAAAGATGTCTTAATTTTAATTGAGTTTGTTTTTCTAATCCTCATTTAATCAGTCTTGATTTAGCCTAAATGTTAATTAAGGCTAAATTTCTAAAATTAAGCCTAAATGTTAATTAAGGCTAAATTTCTAAAATTGCACATTTGCCCTTATGGCTCTAACACTTCATAATTCATCAAATTTAATCCAAATGACTTTGAAATTTTTATCTTACCTCATTCATGGGTCAATTAAGACATCAGAGGAGAAAATTTTTGAAAATTTAATTTAATTTATATAATTATTTTCATGCAAAAAAAGGATTTTTTAAAGAAAATTTCTAACTTGACCAAGGTAAATTGTAATTCCTTAAAATTTGTACTAGAGGTAGGCCTAAACCAGGGAATCCTTTGGACCAAATTTCATGATTTTTTGAATTTTATTTGAATTCTAAGAGTTATTTTAATTTCTAGGGTATTTATTAAATATAAAATATTTTAAATGAAGAAAATTAAGTTTTATATTTTTGAAAAATCATCCAGAGCTCAGAGAACTCAAAAGAGAAAATTTTATATTTTTCTGAGTTTTATTTGATTTATTGGAATTATTCTTAGTGAAAACCCATTTTAGCTTTTAAAAATTATTTTTAAGCTTTAAAATTCAGTTTCTTTAGTTAGAAAATTAGAAAAAATATTCTAATCGTTCTTAAGTTCTTAGGAAGAAATTTAGAACTTTTCCATGAATTTTATTATTTTTGTGATTTTTATGAATTTTTAATTATTTAAATATTTAAAACAGGTTAAAAATCAAGTCTTTATTTTAAACTCCATTTTATTTTTAGAAAATACTGCTGAACACAAATGACTCAAAAAATAAGTTTTTATAATTTTTTAAGTTATATTTTGATTTTTAAAAATTATTTTAGTGTCAAAAATGTTATTTATCTTTAAAAAATCAACTTAAGTTACCAAATGAACTCAAAATGTTTTGGAATTTTTAGGTGAGTTCTCTGGATCTTAAACAATAGTGAAGGCCAAAATCAAGTCATTTTTTTGTTTGTATTTTTCAAAATTAATTATCTTAGTGATTTAGGGTTTGTGAAGATTAGGTGTATTTTGAATGACTTAGCTCATGAGAAATTTTTCTAAAGGCTCTCTGGTCATCATAAACCTTCCAAAATTTTCTTGTAATTTTCTAAGCAACATGTTAATTTCCATGATTATTTTAAGCAAATAATGCACATAAACTTGAAAAATATGATTCTCTGTTTAGGGACCTCCTCTGACTTTAAAAGAATCAGGGAATATTTCCTAAGATAGAGGCAACAACATGCTAAAATTTCAAGCCATAGTGTGATTACTACATACATGGAGAATCAAAACATCCAAATTAGTATTTAATTAATTAAAAATAAAATATGCATCAAATCATTTCCACATTGTTCTCCTCTGTTTAAGGGTGTAAACGAATCAAACACGAACGAATAGAGCTTGTGTTTGTGTTTGGTTCGTTTGAAATAAGCTCGTGTTTGAAATTGTTCGTGTTCATTTCTTAACGAACGAGCTGAACACGAGCTGTTCGCGAACGACGAGCCAGTTTGACATCNGCTCTAATAACCTTTAATATGCCCTCATAAAACTTAAAGAAATTCAACCATAGGGCCACCTGATTTTATATTATAAATTGACAAACTAGATAACTCAAACTCATCGCAGCAGGAGCTTGGAGCTAGCTTGGTGGGCAGCACGGCCATTTCAATAGCAAAACTTGTCTTCCCCAGCTAAACCAATTTTCCTTCCTTAAACCTAAACAACAAAGCCATAGGACTTTGAGGTTTTCTGCTTATGCAACGTAAATCCTCACGTTATCTTTAGGCCTTTGCATAGTTTTGTTATACAATATAAGCCCTAACTCGTCTTAGGATTCGGAGGTTGTCGTTTGTCACGACCTAAATCCTCACAACTTCCAGGCTATTTGTGTGATCATTTCACACAAATGTAAGCCCTAACTAATAAAATTGGCAGGATGAAACACCTAAATATTTCTCCTCAAAACTGAAGCCAAACATTAAGATAGCTTAGGAAGTCACTGAGGTTCTCCTCTGGATCCATGACAACCCCTAGTTCTTCTTCCTTTGAATTCTACAATAAAATGTTCCAAATTTGAACCAATCCCCTTTCACACCTCTATGTCCGATTTTGTTGAAGTACAAAATGTTCCAAATTTGAACCAATCCCCTTTCACACCTCTACGTCTGATCTCATTGAAAATACCCTTTGAAATTTCTTGAAGATAATATTTCTTGATTTTTATCAAGAGTTTTCTTAAGTGACTTTGCCCTTTGAAATTCCTTGAAGATAATATTTCTTGATTTTTATCGAGAGTTTTCTTAGGTTGCTTTTCTTTGAAATTCCTTGAAGATAATATTTCCTGATTTTTATCGAGAGTATTTCGGTGACTTTGGTCATTTAAGATGTAATTAACTATAGGGGCTTGCCCTTATAGGAAGCATGTTCTATAGTGGCTTGCCCTTATAGGAAGCATGTCCAACCTTTGAAATTCCTTGAAGATAATATTTCTTGATTTTTATCGAGAGTCTTCTTAAGTGACTTGTCCTACTCTTTGAAATTCCTTGAAGATAATTTTTCTTGATTTTTATCGAGAGTCTTCTTAAGTGACTTTAGTCATTTAAGATGTAATTAACTATAGGGGCTTGCCCTTATAAGAAGCATGTCCAAACCCAGCTATTCTTTGAAGATAATATTTCCTGATTTTTATCGAGAGTCTTCTTAGGTGACTTTGGTCATTTAGGTAATGCTCAGTGAGCATTGATGTCTCAATTATCCCTAAGAGTAAGGTAATTATCATCTATAATTTAATTTTGAAGATTATGTGGGTGAAAACCCTTAAAGAGGAAAGTTAGTGTTATTGGAATACTTAGCCAAATTTTGGTCCTAATTAGGATCGTAGTGTTTGAAACATGTTTTAATTTTAATTGATATTTACATTTTTAATCCTCATTTAGATGAAACTTGATTTAGCCTAAGTCACTACTAAGACCTTAAAACCTAGGTGCGTGTCTTAATTAGTTTTGAAAATGTTAAGTTTTAGGTGTTCATGATTCATGATTTGAATTTCATTTGAAAATCAAAATAGGGGTATTAAATTGATCAATTATTGACTTTAAAAGTCATACCCCTAAGCCTTGGGTTCATTTTATTTTAATAAACTTCGAAATTTTAATAATTTGGAAATTTATTAACTTATTTTTTCAATTAAGAAATTGAGGTTGGTTTCTACCAATTAACCCCTTGTGTTTAAAACGTCAAATTAAGATCAGATGTTGCCAACATCCCTCCTTGAGTTAATCCTAAATGCTAATTAAGGCTAAATTTCCAAAAAAATACACATTTGCCCTAAGGCTCTAACGCTTCATAATTTGTCAAATTCACGTCAAATGACTTTGAAATTTTTTATCCTACCTCATTCATGGGTAAATTAAGACATCAGAGGAAAAAATGTGATTTTTGAAAATTTATTTTAATTTATATAATTATTTTCATGCAAAAATAGGATTTTTCAAAGAAATATCCTAACTTGCCCAAGGTAAATCCTAATCCCTTGACATTTTTACCGGAGGTAGATCTAGACCATTGGACCTAATTTCATGATTTTTTTTTCATTTGAATTTTAAGAATTATTTTATGTTCTGGGGTATTTATTAAATATAAAATATTTTAAATGGGGAAATTAAGTTTTATATTTTTCAAAAATCTTCCTGAGGCCAGAGAACTCACAGAAGAAAATTTTATACTTTTTGAGATTTATTTGCTTTATTGGAATTATACTTAGTGAAAACCCATTTTTAGTCTTTAAAAATTATTTTTAAGCTTTGAAATTCAGTATCTTTATTTAGAAAACCAAGAAAAATATTCTAATTATTTCTAAATGCTTAGGAAGCAATTTAGAACATTTTCATGGATTTTATTAATTTTGTAATTTTTATAAATTTTTAATTTTTTAATTATTTAAATATTTAAAATAGGCTAAAAATGAAGTTTTTATTTTAAACATCATTTTATTTTAAGAAATATCCCAGATCATAGAGAAATAAAAAAAAACAATTTTTATGATTTTTCAAGTTACATTTTGATTTTTAAAAATTATTTTAGTGTCAAAAATGCTATTTATCTTTAAAATATCAACTTAAGTTACCAAATGAACTCAAAATACTTTGAAATTTTTATGGTGAGTTCTCTGCATCCTAAGAAATAGTGAAGATAAAAAATCAAGTCATTTTATTGTTTGGATTTTTTAAAATTAATTATCTTAGTGATTTAGGATTTGTGAAGATTAAGTATATTTTGAAAGACTTAGCTCATGAGAAATTTTCCTAAAGGCTCTCCGGTCATCATAAACCGTCAAAAATTTTCTTAGATTTTTCTAAGCAACATGCTAATTTCCATGATTATTTTAAGTAAATAATGCACATATACTTGAAAAATATGATTCTCTGTCTAGGGACCTCTGACTTTAGAAAAATTAAGGAATATTTTTTATAATAGAGGCAACAACATGCTAAAATTTCAAGCCATGGTGATATTACTACATGCATGGAGAATCCAAATATCCAAATCAGTGTTTAATTAATAAAAAATAAAATATGTATCAAATGGACTCCAAATCATTTCCACATTATTCTCCTCTATTCACTGAGCAATAGGGTATCTTTATTTTATTTTTATGATTTTTCTACACCAAGATATGAATCATTTTCATATTTTTTTTAATCCCTATTTATCTACTTAAACGCGCGCCGCTGACTGGATCCTAGGCTACTACGAAAGCACGCGTGGCGCACTCTGGTTGGACATCGCCATCCACGTAGCCACTGACTCAGCCCGCGGTTCATGTAAGGAAATGCTATCCAACTTGATCTCCTCTGTCCATCCGATACACGTGCGATGGGACGGCTCGCCGTCATCATCCCTAATAGAGTGATCACATGACCATCCACACTAAAACCCTAAGATCTCAACCTATACTCAACTAAATCACTTCAGGTTTGATCCTATGGACTCGTCTAAGTGAGACAAACATATCCATACGGTAATCATGCAATTAAATTAAGCCTTATTAAATGGAAGAATCAAAATAGGCTCGGGAGGAGGAGAGGTTCAATACCTTGGCTGTAAGAAGGGAAGCTTTGATTAGAGAGTCTCGGCACGTTCGTTTGGGTCCAAAGAAGCTATAGATTAAGCCTTTTGCTATGGTGAAATGTCTAAACCCAAATTTGACCAAGGTAAATTTCAGGTGTTGGTTTAGAGCTATGCTAGTGGCTCTATGGAAGGGGTATTTGATAGGGCTTTGGCTTCTCTCAATCTCGTTAAGGTGTGGGCGAGTTTAATTTAATTTTGGTGGAGTATGGAGGTGTGGAAAGCTTTTTCCTGTCTCCAGCAAGGTTTTGAGCTCAAAAATTGGGCTCCGACAAGGGGATTCAGCGCAATGTGGTGGTTAGGTTGCACTGAGGAGGTCTCAAAGAGGCTTTGCGTTCAATTTAGGGAAGTCTCTTAAAGGAATTTTTAGCTCTCCCTCCATGGCTGTGGAGGGAAGCTTTTTCTAAAAATGGCCATAGGCTTGCTACCATAGCCAATTGGGGGGTGAAATGATGCNCATAGGCTTGCTACCATAGCCAATTGGGGGGTGAAATGAGCTGCCTAGGTGGAGGGCAGAAAGGTTCTAAGCTTCAATTTGGATGAGGTGGCCTCTAGGTTTGAATTGGGTTTAATCCCATGGGGGTGGCTCTCAGTTTAACCATTTTCTGGCCACTAGGCTGGCCGGCCGGCCAGGGGAGGTGGCTAGCGAGGTCAAGTGAGCCAGAGGAATATGTCACAGCAACTTAATGTGTTTAGGCTTTCTTTTGGCAAAAATATCCTAAGCTTAAGCAAATATATCATGAAATTCCTTAATTTAGGGGACCTTTGATCCATGGCTTAGTTTGGGTGGCTTTAAGAGGTTTAGGCTGGTCACTAGGGTCCAACTAATGGTTGTGGAGTCATTAATTTGGTGACTTTGGTGTAGTTAGGCCATCTTTAGTGCATGTATTCAAGTGATCAAAGCTTGGGTTTGGGCTATGCTAGCCATCTAAGTTGGCCCAATTGATTAATCAACATTGTTTAGATGATTGTTATGAAGTTTTTTGGTGAAGGGTTGAAGTGAATTTGAGGGATTTTTGAAATTTGGTCAATTTGGGCATGTTGGGTTAGACATGGGTCTAGGTTAATCTATTCTTGGGCTAAGTCCAAATTTAATGGTTCACATGATCAAGGGAGATGTTGTGAAGATTTTTCATGAAGGGATAGAGTGGAAATTTTGGGGTTAAGGCCCTCAATTTGGTGAGATTTTGAGACATGGTCAATTTGGGGTAAATTTGGGGCTTTTTTGACTTAGGTTAAAATCAAATGAAATTAAGGCCTCGCCAAGACCAATTGAAGATTGATTTTGATGTATGGGGATGTTATGAAGGTTTTTCAACATAAATTGTGGCCAATGGAGTAGGTCATGGGTTCAAGTTGGTGGAACCAAGTCATGGGGCCAAAATTGGGGTTGTTATCTAAATCAAAATTGGGTTCAAACAACGGACTAATTGAGCTTATATTTGGTCTATATTTGTCACATCAAGAGTTTATTTAAGTTTAGAATTGAAATTAGGGGAAATTGAGACCAATTAGATAGATATTTGAGGTAATTTTGGGAAAATATGGGTCTTTAAAGGGCAATTTGGGGGTTTTGGTCAAAGATGGTCAAATTGACCAAATTGGGTCNTAATTGAGGCCTCACCAAGGCCAACTAAAAGTCAAATTTGATGTATGGGGATGTTTTTAAGGTTTTTTTTAACACAAATTGTGGCAAATGGAGTAGGCCATGGGTTCACTTTGGTGGAACCAAGTCATAGGGCCAAAATTCGGTTTTTGGTTAAGCTCAAAATTAGGTTCAAATCATGGACGAATTGAGCTTAGATTTGGTTTATATTGGTCACATCAAAGGTTAATTTGAGTTTATAATGGAAATTGGGGGAAATTGAGACAAATTGGATAGACATTTGGAGTGATTTGGGGAAAATATGGGCCTTTAAAGAACAATTTGGGGGTTTTGATCAAAGATGGTCAAATTAGACAAATTGGGTCATGTGATAGTTGGGAAAAATGAAATTGGGAATATTTGGGAGGTTTTGGGAATTTTTGAGATTTTATGAAATTTTTGGAATTTTGGGGTAAGGAGGGGTATTTTGGTAATTTGGCCAATTTTGGTGATTTTGTGTAGTTTGGGTGTTTTCAAGGTGTTTGAGATAATTTTTGAACCAAGTTGGGTATTTTGGGTAGAGTTGGAGTGCCAACCACCATCAATAAGCCATGAACCAATGGAAACCGATTTTGGGTTCTCTATGTAGTGGTCTTAGCCAAACCCTAGCATAGGGCTAGTGGGTTTAGGGGACCACCTACAAGAGTCTCCCAAAAGTATCAAGGGACCAGAGCCTAGAAATTCTAGGTTTAGAGGTAGTGAGTGATTGTGAGTGCAAGTGATTGCAAGTGAGTGCTTTAGCCCTATACCAACACCCAGGGTCAACTCTAAGGTCCAACAGTTCTAAGGGTGACTCTCCTTGAGCTCCCCCATAATGACCCCACCTACTAAGTGCTAGAGGTTAGGACCAATATGTGGAACTTAAAGTTGATTAGAGACAAGTTTTTAATTTCTAATGGTGAGGGTTCCATATCTAGTTTTCTAAGAATAGTCAATTGGAAAGTCCTATGACTAGACCTTAGGCTACTAAAGAGGAAAAACTTAAACCTCAACGAAAAGTGAGGTCAACAAATGGACCCCCAATAGGTGTGGTGTGTTGGGCAAGCACACCGCGNAAATTTCTAATGGCGAGGGTTCCTTATCTAGTTTTCTAATAATAGTCAATACGAAAGTCCTATGGCTAGACCTTAGGTTAGTAAATAGGAAAAACTAAACCTCAACCAAAATTGAGGTCAACAAATTGACTCCCAATAGGTGGGGTGTGCTGGGTAGTACACCGCGCATATTGGCGTTGACCGACGAGATCAACAAAAACCAATACAAACTCCTAAGTCAACAGACCCAAAAGTATGTGTAGAGTTGTGTGTGTGATTTGTTTTTGCTGGGGAATTAGCAGGTGATCGTTTGATTGAAATCAAGGAGTAGGGACTCTCGCTGGGGGCTGGAGAGTGAATTTTAAGTTATGAAATTTCAGGTATTTATAAAGGATGAGAGTCAGTATATAAGTGCTGGCCTTGAGGTGGGAATTAAAATTTGGGTATCAATCCCAAAATAAAAATCAGATGCCATATTCCATTTAAGGTGGTCTTGAAACTTATTTCAAAATATGAGAATAGGATTGTGTGGGAGGACCGAATTGAGATGGAAAACACAAAGGCCCACATTTGGCTCCAAAGAAAATATCTGTTACATTGAGGAGGAAAGCGCTGGGACTCACATCCAACCTGAGTGATAATAAGAAAACATGTGTGCATAATGTTAGGAAGGAAAGCACAAGGACTCAAATCCAAACCAAGCGGTGACAAGAGAATATATGTGCTACATTGAGAAGGAAAGCACTAGGACTCACATCCAACCCAAGCGNCCAGTAGACCCGGAAGCATGTGTAGGGTTGTGTGTGTGATTTGTTTTCACTGGAAAATTAGCATATGATCGTCTGATTGAAATCAAGGTGTAGGGACTCTCGTTGGGGATCGAAGAGTGAATTTTGAGTTATGAAATTTAAGGTATTTATAAAAGATGGGAGTCAGTATATAAGTTTTGACCCCGAGGTGGGAATTGAAATTTGGGTATCAATCCCGAAATAAGAATTAGATGCCATAATCCATTTAAGGTGGTCTTAAAATTGATTTCAAAATATGAGAATAGGATTGCGTGGAAGGACCCAATCGAGATGGAAAGCACAGAGGCTCACATCCAGCTCCAAAGGGTAACAACAGTATAGAAGACGACGACAATTAAGGATACGTCTCCAGAAAGAAAGGACCGTACAAGTTCAATTTACCACTAGGGATTTATATTCAAACTAACATGTGACAGGGAGAATATATGTTACGTTAGGAAGGAAAGCACTAGAACTCACATTCAACCCAAGCGATGACGAAGAAAATGTTTGTTACGTTGAGGAGGGGAGCACTGGGACTCACATCCAACTCAAGAGGTAACAAGAAAATATGTGCGGCACGTTAGGAAGGAAAACACTAGGACTCACATCCAACCTAAGCGGTGACAAAAAAATACATGTCTTACATTGAGAAGGAAAGCATCAGGAGTCATATCCAACCCAAGAGGTAACAAGAAAATATGTGCGTCACGTTAGGAAGGAAAGCACTACGACTCACATCCAACCCAAGCGGTGACAAGGAAATATATGTGTTACATTGAGAAGGAAAGCACCAGGACTCATATCCAACCCAAGTGGTAATAAGAAAATATATGTGCGTCACGTTAGGAAGGAAAGCACTAGGACTCACATCCAACCCAAGAGGTGACAAGGGAATATATGCGCTACATTGAGAAGGAAAGCACCAGGACTCATATCCAACTCTAGTGGTAACAAGAAAATATGTGCCTCACGTTAGGAAGGAAAACACTAGGACTCACTATCGGTGTTATTTCGGGTTGGTTTGTGGGGTTGCCCGTAAGAAGCTGTCGATCGCTAGAATCGAAATCCCGTCGCCCGCTTCGGAAGGACATTTAAGTATGAAATCAAACTGACCCCATATTTTTCATTGTTTAAAATGAAAGAGCAATGTACCTCAAATCCTGTATCTATCCCGAAGGATAAACAGAAGAATTGAGGATGAGGCTCGATCAAATAAACTAAGGAAAGTATGACATTCGTTTGTTCTGCGAAACCTTTGTATTTGCCAACAAGTTCCCAATATGCCAAATTGCATGGAGAATCAAATATGCTAATTTCCATGATTATTTTTAATAAATAATGTGAAATAACTTGAAAAATATGGATCTCTGTATAGGAACCTCCTCAGACTTTGGAAAAATCAGAAAATATTCCCCTTTACAGAGGCTACAACATGTCAAAATTTCAAGCCAAGGTGATGTGTCAATATGCATAGAGAATCAAATGATTCTAAATAGTATTTAATTAATTAAAAATATTTTATGCTTCAAATGGACTTGAAAATTATTTCAATTTGTTTTCCTCTGTTCACCGAGCAAGAGTGTATTTTTATTTTTTTTAGTTATTTTTCTACACAAAGTTATGTATTTTTAAAGTTTTGGGGAATAAATAAATAGGAAAAAGCCCTATTTATCTATTTAAACAGTGCGTGCTGACTAGATCCTAGGCAGCTCCGAAGGCATGCGTGGCGCGCTCTGGTTGGACGCCGCCGTCCACGTAGCTTGCTGACTCGGCCCGCTGTTTATGTCCCGAAGAGCTGTCCGTCTCGATCTCTGCCGTCCAATTGATACACGCTTGATCAAATGGCTCCCCATCATCATCTCCGATAGAATGATCCCGTGCCCGTCCAGACTAAAACCTTAAGATCTCGGCCTAGAATCAACCAAATCACTTTGGGTTTGATTCTATGGACTCGTCTAAGTGAGACGAACACATCCATATGGCTAAGATGCCTTGAAATCAAGCTTAAGTAAATGGAAAATCAAAATAAGCTCGGGAGGAGGAGGAGTTTTATACTTTGCTCTGAGAAGGGAAGCTTCGATCAGAGGTGCTCGGCACGTTCATTGGGGTCCAAGGAGGCTAACTTTGAGAAGAGAGGCTTCAATCAGAGGTGCTCGGCACGTTCGTTGGGGACCAAGGAGGCTAGGGATTGAGTCCCTGGTCTTGGTGTAAATCCTAGGAATGAATTCGACCAAGCTCGATTTCAGGTGTTAGTCTAGAGCTATGGTAGAGGCTCTGTGGGAGGGAATTCGATGGGGCTTTGGCTTCTCTCACTCTTGTGAAGGTGTGGGCACAAGCAATTGAAGTTTGGTGAAGTGTGGAGGTGTATTGGGTTCTGTCCTGGTTTCAGGTAGGATCTCAAGCTCAAAATTGAGCTCCGACAATGGGAATGGATGAGGGAAAATGGTTAGGATGCACTGAGGGGATCTTAGGGAAGCTCTATGTGAAGTTTGGAGAGGCCTCTCTGAGAAANATCCTAGGAATGAATTCGACCAAGCTCGATTTCAGGTGTTAGTCTAGAGCTATGGTAGAGGCTCTGTGGGAGGGAATTCGANAGAACTAGGGTACACCATATCTTTACAATATATTAATCCATGGTTCATTTAGAATGGATATCTATCCAATTCTATGTGAAATGCCTAGTCTTTTGCCCCTAGGCACCCCCAAACTACCTAACTGCCATTGAGACCCAAATTTGGCTTATATTCCCAAATTTTGCCAAAATACATATTAATCCATGGTTCATTTAGAATGGATATTTATCCAATTCTATGTGGAATGCTTAACTTGGGCATGGTTCATTTAGAATGGATATCTATCCAATTCTATGTGAAATGCCTAACTCGGTCTTTTGTTCATTTAGAATGGATATTTATCCAATTCTATGTGAAATGCTTAACTTAGTTTTTTGCCCCTCTACCTAACTGTCCTTGGGACCCAAATTTGGCTAATATTCCTAAATTTTGCCAAACCTCCAAATTACCTAACTGCCCTTGGGACCCAAATTTGGCTAATATTCCCAAATTTTGCCCACTTCCAAATTACCTAACTGCCCTTGGGACCCAAATTTGGCTAATATTCCCAAATTTTGCCAAAATCAAATTACCTAACTGCCCTTGGAACCCAAATTTGGCTAATATTCCCAAATTTTGCCAAAATACACCTAACTACCCTTGGGACCCAAATTTGGCTAAAATTCCCAAATTTTGCCAAAATACCCAAAGTTGATCAAAACCCATTTCAAACACCTTAAATACATCCAAATTTGTCAAAATTTCCAAAAAATGNTTACCTATCAAACGAATCGAGCATGAACTCCTTGACGAATCGAACACGAACTGTTCGCGAACAACGAGCTTTTTTGATAGCCCTACCTCTGTTCACTGAGCAAGAGGGTATTTTTATTTTATTTTTGTGATTTTTCTACACCAAGATATAGATTTTTGAAGTTAAGGGTCATTTTTTGAATTTTTTTTAATTCCCTATTTATCTATTTAAATGAAGTTAGGGGTAGTTAAATAAATAGGAAAAATCCCTATTTATCTATTTAAACAACGCGGCGCCATATAGATTATAGGTAGCTCACGATCGGATTTGGGTGTTGGTCTAAAGCTATGGTAGAGACTCTGTGAGAGAGGAATTTGATGGGGCTTAAGCTTCTTTCATTGTTGTGAAGGTGTGGGTGAAGTTAATTTGAGTTTGGTAGACTGTGGAGGTGTATTGGGATCTGTCCTAATTTCTGGCAAGATTTCGAGCTCAAAATTGAACTCCGATAGTGGAAATTGGTGAGGGGAAACAGTTGGAATGCACTAAGGGGATCTTAGAGAAGCTCTGTGGTCAGTTTAGGGAGGTCTCTCTAAGAAATTTTCAGCACACCTTCCCATAGCCGTGGGAGGTGCTTTTTATAAAAATGGCTAAGGGGTGGCTGTCATGACCAATTAGGGGGTGCATTGTGTTGGTTAGGTGGAGGGTAGAGGAGCTCTACAATTTAATTGTGCTGAGCTAGCCTCTAGGTTTGATTTGGGTGAAGTTCCATGGGGGTGGCTCTTGGATTTGAGCTTCTTTGGCGACTAGGCAGGGGGAGGTGGCTAGGTGCTCAAGGCATCCAGGGGAATCCGTTGAAGCAATTTAATGCAATGGGGTTTAGTTTTGGTAAGGATATCTTAAGCATGTGTATTTTTAGAAATAAGATCCCTTAATTTGGGGACTTTTGGTCCATGGCTCATCTAATTTGGGTTATATGGGCTTTAGCTCAGTCCTAGGGTCTAACTAGTGGCTGAGGTGGAATTAATTTGATGACTTTGGGGTAGTTAGGCCATCTTTAATGCATGGGTTTAATGCGGGTTTAAGTGATCAAAGCTTGGGTTTGGGCTAGGTTAGCCATGTCAATTGACCCAATTGATTGACTAATATTGTGTAGATGATTGTTATGAAAATTTTTGGTGAAGGGTTGAAGTGATTTTGAGTTCAATTGGTAGGTCAATTTGAGGGATTTTTGAAATTTGCCAATTTGGGCATGTTGGGCTAGACATGGGTCTAGATTGGGCTAGTCTTGGGCTAAATCCAAACTGAATGCTTCAAATGATCAAGGGAGAAGTTGTGAAGATTTTTCATGAAGGGATAGAGTGGAAATTTTGGGGTTAAGGCCCTCAATTTGGTGAGATTTTGAGACATTGTCAATTTGGGGTAAATTTGGGGCTTTTTGGACTTAGGTTGAAATCAAATGTAATTGAGGCCTCACCAAGGCCAACTAAAAGTCAAATTTGATGTATGGGGATGTTTTTAAGGTTTTTTTTAACACAAATTGTGGCAAATGGAGTAGGCCATGGGTTCACTTTGGTGGAACCAAGTCATAGGGCCAAAATTCGGTTTTTGGTTAAGCTCAAAATTAGGTTCAAATCATGGACGAATTGAGCTTAGATTTGGTTTATATTGGTCACATCAAAGGTTAATTTGAGTTTATAATGGAAATTGGGGGAAATTGAGACAAATTGGATAGACATTTGGAGTGATTTGGGGAAAATATGGGCCTTTAAAGAACAATTTGGGGGTTTTGATCAAAGATGGTCAAATTAGACAAATTGGGTCATGTGATAGTTGGGAAAAATGAAATTGGGAATATTTGGGAGGTTTTGGGAATTTTTGAGATTTTATGAAATTTTTGGAATTTTGGGGTAAGGAGGGGTATTTTGGTAATTTGGCCAATTTTGGTGATTTTGGGTAGTTTGGGTGGTTTCAAGGTGTTTGAGATAATTTTTGAACCAAGTTGGGTATTTTGGGTAGAGTTGGAGTGCCAACCACCATCAATAAGCCATGAACCAATGGAAACCGATTTTGGGTTCTCTATGTAGTGGTCTTAGCCAAACCCTAGCATAGGGCTAGTGGGTTTAGGGGACCACCTACAAGAGTCTCCCAAAAGTATCAAGGGACCAGAGCCTAGAAATTCTGGGTTTAGGGTAGTGAGTGATTGTGAGTGTAAGTGATTGCAAGTGAGTGCTTTAGCCCTA